>CAAHFI010275048.1:0-11180 GCA_900893395.1 Euglena gracilis
GTGGTCTGGCAAACGGTAGACTGGGGGGGGGTCCTGGGTGGTCGGCCGACTAGTCGGCCGACCACCCAATTGGTCGGCCGACTAGGCCTGGTCGGCAGCTAGTCGGCGAGACAGGGGGGGGGGTCCTGGGTGGTCGGCCGACTAGTCGGCCGACCACCCACTCTAATGTAGTTACGGGCCAGTTTCGCCGACTTTTAAGCCCCCCCCTGAGAAAAAATTTTGTCCAAATCACCCCAAAACCAGTCAAAACCCACCCAAATGGCTCCAGAACCCCCCAATCGGGGGTGAATATGCAAAAAAATTGGGGGAAAATGTCCATTTTGGGCCACTTTTGGCAAAAGAACACCTCTATCCGTTGTATATAAGTCAATATAAGTCAAATTTTGCACAAAAGGACTTAGCCCTCCAAGTATATTGCCAACATAGAAGGGATTTTGTTATTTGAGGGGGGGGTGCGGGGGGGCGGAGCCCCCCCCGCCTATGCCAAAGTGAGCCACAAAAACGACTTAACCCCGGAGTATGTTGCCAACATAGAAGGGATTTTGTTATTTGAGGGGGGGGTGCGGGGGGGCGGAGCCCCCCCCGCCTATGCCAAAGTGAGCCACAAAAACGACTTAGCCCCGGAGTATGTTGCCAACATAGAAGGGATTTTGTTATTTGAGGGGGGGGTGCGGGGGGGCGGAGCCCCCCCCGCCTATGCCAAAGTGAGCCACAAAAACGACTTAGCCCCCGAGTATGTTGCCAACATAGAAGGGATTTTGTTATCTGGGCTCGGGTGGGGGTGGAGGGGGGAGTTTTCAGCCTGTCCTGATGCAGAATGCTTGCATTTCTAAAGGATTTTCATGTAATCCCTGTTTCGTCATTGGTTTTTTACCCCTCCGGACCCCATCAAGGGCCCACCGACCCCCCACCGACCAAAAATTTCCATCTGAGGGTGTTCCTGTTGGTGTAAGGCACTTATTTGGCCCCATCCGGACCATTTCCGGGTGGTTTGGACCCGCCACAGACCATTTTTATGCCCACCGACTAGCCACCGACTAGTTTGCATACAATTTTCTTCATAAAAAGTCGGCGAGACTGGCCCGTAACTACATTAGAGTGGGTGGTCGGCCGACTAGTCCGCCGACCACCCAGGACCCCCCCCCCCCGTCTCGCCGACTAG
This sequence comes from Euglena gracilis, assembly GCA_900893395.1. Taxonomy (NCBI): domain Eukaryota; phylum Euglenozoa; class Euglenophyceae; order Euglenales; family Euglenaceae; genus Euglena; species Euglena gracilis. Next base: position 1,163 of record CAAHFI010275048.1, read on the forward strand.
CTGCCGACCAGGCCTAGTCGGCCGACCAATTGGGTGGTCGGCCGACTAGTCGGCCGACCACCCAGGACCCCCCCCCCAGTCTACCGCCTAGGACCCCAGGGATGGATGGGAAGCCTTGAGGGGGGGGGGTGGGTCGGACCCCCCCCCTCCCGACACGGAGGGGGGGGGTGGGTCGCCCCCCCCCCTCCTACCTCGAAACTGAGGGGGGGCCGAAAATTTTTCGATTTCATGGACGGGCAAAGGGCCGGAAATCGGGTCAAAATCGGTCAAAATCCCTGAATTTTCTTTGAAAATCGATCCAAAAATGCTCGTTTTTTGAAATTTTTTTGAACAATTTTTTGGGGGAAAACACCAACACATCAAAAAAAGGGGAATATGTCCAAAAGTCAGCAAAAAGGGGTGTTTTTGCTCATTTTCCGGCGCGCAGCGCCGGAAGAAAATTTTCTGCTATTTTTGGCACCTGTCAAGGAGGGGGGGTGGGGGGTCCGGACCCCCCCTCCCAACATCTAGGGGGGGGGGTGGTCCGGACCCCCCCCCCCTACCACTAGGGGGGGGGGTGGTCGGGACCCCCCCCACACCTACCTCAATACCGAAGGGCTTCCCATCCATCCCTGTAGGACCCCCACCACCCCACCATTTCGGAAGAGATTTGAAAAAGTTCGATTTTTTTTAACCCAAAGTGAAATGGCTTCCAAAATTGGGCCGAACAATGACCGTAACTCGGCGATCCCAACCCCAACTCTTACCCTATGGGAATTGAAGGGTATTGGACCAGACAAGGGCTAAATTTGCGGTCAGTGATCACAACGGGCTGAACTTAGGATGTCCCGTTTCATTTTCTGGAAGTTCAGGAAAAATCATTCTGCACAATTTGGCCAGATACAGTGTCATCGCTGGTCGTCTGATGATAAAAGCTTTCGATCAAGGGGTGATTTGGCAACCTTATTTTTCTGGGCCCGACGCGTGTGTTCCACTTTTTTTCGACATTTTTTGCTATGGGGGTTGGTACACCCCCCCCCTCTCCGAGGGGCTCGCCACGCCATTCCCCCCCCCTGGCCGGACCCCCCGCCACGCCACCTGTTACATTTTTTGATTTTGCAACCATGGTACACCCCTCCCCCCATCCGAGACCCCCTCGCCACGCCATTTTCCCGCCATTTCACCCCCCTCCCGCCCCCCTATTCGGACCCCTCGCCATGGCGTACCAACCCTGGGCATTTTTGGCAATATCTACATTTCCCCAAACTCTTGACAAATGAAACTGAAATTCCTGAGTTTAGACCATCGGGATGGTATCCGTCTGTTTCTTTACAGAAATCCGTTAGTGTCAATAGAATTGCAAGACATTGTGACAGGCCCAGAAAATAGTTTAAACAGTAGCCAAATCACCCCTCGATCGAAAGCTTTTCTTTCAGACGACCAGCGATGACAACTGTATCTGGCCAAATTGCACAGAGTGTTTTTTCCTGAACTTCCAGAGAATGAAAATGGACATCCGAGTTCAGCCAGTTATGATCATCTGACCGCAAAATTTAGCCCTTTTCTGGTCCAAAACCCTTCCAGAACCCCATAGCAAAAATGTCGAAAAAGTGGAAATCCAAAAATGTCCAAAATTTCACTAAAAATTCCCAATCTGACTGGCAGCAGATTTTCAGGGAAATTTTGCCTGGGTCGGTCCAAAACCAGGAGGGGGGTATGCCTGTGCCTGCTATGGGCACCCCATAGCACAAGGTACCGCCCCCTCCCCCCAGGGTTGGAAAAAAGGAAGCATGGGGGGTGTCCAGACCCACCCAATACCCAGGGGTGCCACAAGGGGGGTCGGGGGGGGCGGCCGCCCCCCCCGAGATTTTGGGAAGAAAATTTTTTTTCACTTCACAAAAATGTGTTGTAGTTATGAACCAAAGTTTTGTCCAAATTTATAAGTGAAAAGGAAAATTATTGATTTTCACACCAGTTTTGCACAATCTCTGAAGGGAAAACCGCAACCGTCTGGCTGCCCTTCGGGCAGCACACCAGGTTTGGGAGGGGGTTTGGGAGGGGGCATGAAATTTTCAAGACAAAAATGTTTTTTGTTTGACATAATGGCAGGCCCCTGGGGAAGTTTCAAGAACCAACGGCATTCAAGGACCAACGGCAAATAGGCAAAATTTCCTTTATTAACAGCATTTTTGGGAGATGACAAACACACGTGTCATGTTCCAAACGTGCCCAAGTTTGGTTTTAGGGGTTTGGCTTCTCCGGTGAACTTCACCAAAAGGCCATTTTTTGACCGAAAAAAATAAAAAAAATGTCATTTTTGCAACTTTTTATGAAATTTTATGTGAAGTCTCGGTGCCTTCGGCGCCGTGGTCCCCGCCCTCCCCCTCCCCTTGACTCTTGGACAACACACAACTTTTGTTGCAAAAAAGCGGTGAGGGACGCCGGTTCCGTCGTGAACACGGCATCAGAGACGCCTGTTCTGCCCTTCACGCCTTTTCTGATATATATTTTAGGTGTATTTTAACACTTTGTTGGAAGGAAAACCATTACCGTCTAGCTGCCCTTCGGGCAGCACTGAAATTTAACATTTTAGCTCCCTTGTCCCCAGCCCACATTGGTCTTTGGGTTTGGGATAACTTTTTTAAAAAAGTGGAGGAAAACCCTGCACGCACGACCCATCCCCAAGTCCGGCGCACCCACGCTCCCCAGGGGTCCAATCTTAAAAAGAATTTCATGTGACCATTTCACCTTTCTATACAGAAAAAATGGCCACCGTTTCGCTGCTCTGCGGGTGGCACGGGGTAAAAACCTTTGCTTTTCTTCGATAAAATTGAGGTGATTGTGAACGTTTTGTGGTTCTGCAAATTTTCTTGTGGATAACAAACACGTTACCACTCCCCCCCCTTATTTGACCCCCCCTTAATTGAGCATTTGGGTCCGGGGAGGAAATTTGTTTAGGCACCGAAGGCGCCGAAATTTTTTTTTGCCCTCTCGCAAAGCCAAATTTTCGACCCCCCTTATTTGACCCCCCCTTATTTGAGCATTTGGGGGTCCCTTAGCCCGTGGGTGTGCTCAAATAAGGGGGGGGGTACCGTCTTGCCGCCCTTCGGGTAACAGCTTGCAGTTCCATATGTCGGTCTTCGGCGTTCGGCGGAATGTTCGCCCCCCGAGAAAAAATTGATCCGGCACCTATGCCAATACCCCCCAAAAAAAATTATTCTGGCGCTGTGCGCTGGAAAATGAAACAAAAAAAACACCTTTTTTTCCTCACATTTTACCGTATTGCCCATTTTTTTTGGTGTTCCTCATTGAAAAAAAAGAATGTTCAGAAAATTCAAAAGAATGTGCATTTTGGATATTTAAAAAAAGTCCAAAATCAGGGATTCCAACAATTTTGGCCTGGCAAGAATGTTCAGAAAATTCAAAGAATGTGCATTTTGGATATTTAAAAAAAATCCAAAATCAGGGATTCCAACAATTTTGGCCTGGTATCCAGCCCTTTGCCAATGCAGAAAACCGAAAAATTTCCCGGCTCGTGTTTCGAGGTTGCCCCCCTCCATTTCCAGAGGGGGTTCCGCCCCCCCCCCAAACCTTCCCATCCACCCCTGCCTGGGTCTCGTTCACTGCTCCCCACCAGGTCTTCAGATTTTATTCCCCCCCCTTTGGGTGTTGTGCACCACTTCTTCTTAGGGACACAGAATGGCATCTGTCCATGATCCCAAAGCCGAAGCTGCCTTGGCACAAGCATCTGCAGTGTCTGACGAAGGGGCTGCAGCTTTGTCGTTGAGCTTTGACCGATCTCCCTTACTCACCCATGGCGAGAAGTGTGCTTCATTCGTCGTCAATGAATGCCGAAATGAGAGTGGAATGGATTTTCGCTTCTCTCTTTTCCCCCGTGCAGATTTTCTGATTGGTGACCGGGGGGGGTGAAGGCCAACATCCCGCTAGAGCCAACCAGGTCGGCTCCGTGCGGAAAATTGTCCATCCTACTTCTGGAGGTCAGGCCGACCATGGTTGGCCAACCATTGGCGGTACTTGTCTGTTATCGCACGACGCACCCCCCCCCTTTTGGTTATCGCACGACGCCCTTTGAACGGCCAGAATGCTTTTCCTTGGGGTCTGTTTCAGCCGTTTTGGGTGGTTTTTGTGGTTATCTTGAAGGGTTGTAGGGTTTGTGGAAAATGGCCCTGCCGTACCTTGGCAAACACAAGGGAAACCCCAAAGGCGGAAGATGTGCAGGGGGATAGAAAGATAAAGCCCGCCGACCCTTGGGCCCCGAAGGGGATTTGCCATCCTGAACAGGGGGAGAAACAGGGAAATTGGCCCAAATTGAGCTGAATTCAAAAAAGGCTGAAACTTCACCCCAACCCTAACCCCATTCCTCCCCATAACCCATACAGTCACCGGAGGAGGAAATGAAGGCGTCGTGCGATAACCAAAAGGGGGGGTCCGTCGTGCGATAACAGACAAGTACCCATTGGCCATGGCTTTTCGACCTCCGAAATACTGCAATCCCCCCTTTTTTTTGAAATTTGAGCCCCCCCCCCATCAAATTCGATTCTCTTAATTCAGCTTCATAAAATACATCGAACCCCCCATGCCCCCCAACCCCCCAAACATAAAATCCCCTTGTAGGTGCAAGGCACGGATGGCCCACGCGTTATATGCATGACCAACCTTAGGTATATGCTAAATAGCCCTTCTTTATGTTCCACAGGGTTTAACCAAGGGTTGGATGCTTCTGAAATGGAAACTCATAGAGGTCGTTTCTCCCAGTGGGTAGTCGGCCGACTAGTTGGCCGACTACCCAATTGGTCGGCCGACTAGGCCCAGTCGGCAGCTGGTCGGCGAGACAGGGCGGGGGGGGGGGTAGTCGGCCGACCAGTCGGACGACTACCCACTCTAATGTACTAACGGGTCAAGTCCGCCGACTTTTTAGCCCCCCCCCTCAAGAAAAATTATTGTCCAAATCATCCCAAACCGGCGAAAACCCACCCAAATGGCTCTACAAGTCGAATTCACAAAAAAGTACCCCCACCCAGTTCACAAAAAAGAAATACCCCCCCCCGGATGAAATGCAGAGGAGCAGAATGTACGGACCTTTCTCTACCAATGCGATGCCAATGCAACAGAACAGTGACGAGGGCGCACTGTGCCTCTCTGACACACGCTAATAACGGGTGTGTCCTCCACGCGACGCAATAACTGCCTTCATGCGATTCGGCATGCTATGATACAACGTTTGTACTTGTTCAGGGGTGATCTCAGCAAAAGCGCACTGCAGAGCTGACCACAGTTGGTCTTTGCCTGCAAAGACGCTCCCGCGGAGCTTGGTTAGAACCATTGGCCCCAGGTGCTCAATGGGATTCATGTCCGGAGATTGTGGAGGCCACGTCCCTCCGTTGAGCCACTCGATTCTCCTCTGCTGGAGCCAGGTTGTTGTTGACAAGGCCCTGTGTGGTGGCGCTCCATCCTGTTGAAACTTGTCTGACCTGCAGGTGTGCCAAGTGCAAAAGGAAGCTAATTCAGAAACCCCAACTTCTACAGATGAATCCTAAGGCAGTTCCAAGGATGCGTTGGTACTCACCTGGTAAATATTTGTTGGGCAACGTCTGATGCAGATTGCTCCCGAATCATCCATTGCTGCCCACACCATGACTCCTTCAGGATGGCTGCCTGTCGGAATGAATTGGGGGAGGTAACGATTGGCGCCTTCTTTGACCCAACATCTGAAAATCCAAAAAAGGTTATTGGATTGAAAGGGAGATGGTGTCACCCGTTGCTATACCTGATTTTCCCCATAGGTCTAACTTTGAAAACGTTTTCATCAGACCAAATGACTTTCTTCCAATTGAAATTGAGGTGCCGTCTGGCGAAGTCCAAGCGGATCCTTTTGTTCCTCCGGGATAGCAGGGGTTTCCGGTGAGCCGGAACAGAGCACATGCCACCTTTCTTCAGAACACTTTGCACAAAAGAAGCTGAGGGTTTTGGTGGCACCTGTGTGGATACAAGCCCAAGGGATTGCTTTTTCAACAACATCAAACCTGAACAACCCATTCCTAAAGGGGATGAACAGGCTGCACGCGAGCATACCTTGCACGGTACTGTTTGAAATATTTTCCAGCTTCATGATTGGTACCATATGAAAGTGGTGGATTCTGGCACAAATATCCCTCAACCCGCACCCTCAAAGCCTCACGGGCCTCCGGGGTCAGTTTGTGGGGCATAAGAAAGGCTGATAGATGTTGGGAGGGGGGGGTCCGGACCCCCCCTCCTTGACAGGTGCCAAAAATAGCAGAAAATTTTCTTCCGGCGCGCAGCGCCGGAAAATGAGCAAAAACACCCCTTTTTGCTGACTTTTGGACATATTGCCCTTTTTTTTGATGTGTTGATGTTTTCCCCCAAAAAATTGTTCAAAAAATTTCAAAAAACGAGCATTTTGGATCGATTTTCAAAGAAAAATCAGGGATTTTTGACCGATTTTGACCCGATTTCCGGCCCTTTGCCTGTCCATGAAATCGAAAATTTTTCGGCCCCCCTCAGTTTCGAGGTAGGAGGGGGGGGGGTTCTGGTGAAGGGGTTGGAGGGGTGTGACGAGCTCTCAAAAAACGTGAAGTGCGGAGTCCATTATGACTCTGAATCCAATTGTAAATGCTTTAAAATATCTTTTGGAAGAATTCTCCAAATAAAACCGTGGATTTAGGAAAATAATGTTGGAAACCCACCAGTGGCCCTCCGTGTCGGGAGGGGGGGGTCCGACCCCCCCCCCTCAAGGCTTCCCATCCATCCCTGCTGGGGGGGTATTTTTTTGTGAACTGGGTGGGGGTATTTTTTTTTTTAGTGAATTCGACCTGTGGACCCCCCGCCCCCCTCCCCCAGATAAGTTCTTCTGGGTTTTCTTTGCCACCGTACAGAAAATATCATGGGCGGGGGTGAAAATTTGCTAAAAAGGTGGCTAAAAACGGAGATTTTTCTCTCCAAATTTTTGCATATTCACCCCCCCCCCGATTGGGGCCCCCGCGAGGAGGCGGAGGGTACTGATGATTTTGAGAAAAGCCTTTTTTTGGTGTTAGTGTTTTTTTTTTAAGGGTGACTCTTATGCGAAGTTTCAGGGTAAAACGAAAACAGTTTTCTTTTTCTTTTCGTCAGGAAGAACAAGACACCAAAATCGACTGATGTTGCAGAAGAACCACAACAGATGATTTTCAAAATTCCTATTTCTGTTTGGGTGATGTATGTTGTCTCAGCGATTTGCCAATGTGCGCAAATTTAGGTGACCATTTCGGCACTTTGCCTGGTTTCTCCAAAGATATTTTTGTTGTGGTCAGTCGGTGGAACACTGCACACAAACACACAACATGCCCCTCCCTGCCCCCGAGCTGTTCCCATGAGGCGGGGATGAGAATAGCAAGAAAAATGGCAAAAATGATATTTTTTGAAATTTTATTTTTCTGAGAATTTGCTTCAAAATGCATGATCTTTGCGAACGTGCAGAAAAGTTGCAAAAAATGACCACTCTTTGGGCTGTCCAGGGATGGAGCATGGAATGGCTGGGGGGGGGGACCTCTGTCCCCAATTTAATTCCACACCTGGAAAACAGCTTTCTGGGGGGAGGGGCACGTCTTATTCCTTGAAGGCAAGCTTTTGAGTGCAGCAATGGTCGCCTAAACGGACTCTGACAGAATTTATTGCTTGGTTTGTCATTAAGTCCAGAGGTGTGCGAAGGCTGTGTTTTTTTTTGACTAAATTGCCACAAGCAGAGTCGTTTATTCAAAACAGCATTTAGTCGCCGAATTCAGGACAGAACTGGCGTCACCCCTACTGGTTTTGGACGCTGGTTCTGTCCGTGAGAAAGGGCTTTGGTTGTGGTGTGCACTTGACTTTTGGACCGCTGGTTCTGCTTCAAATAAAAATGTAAAAAATGTGCCGGAATGTCGGAACATGGCCAAAAATGTTTGTTGAAGTCCGGATTTGATTATGGAATCCCATGGGACAGGGACAATGAAATCGGAGTACATTTTCAATGAGTGATTTTTTGGAAATCTGGAAAAAATTGTTGGGAAAATATGATTTTCTTGGAACACCAAATACAGGGGGATTGGCTGCCAAAAAAAGTGGTATGGCAAAATTTTGGCGGGACGAAATCATACATCTCTTTAAGGACCCCGGGGGGGGGTTGCTGGGCTAGGGCTAGAAATTTGGGCTGGCTAGCCCGCCCCCCCCCCCCGGGGGGGGCTGGACCCCGGCTGGACCCGAACGGGGCGAGCTGGACTGAAATCGGAAAAAATGCCCAAAACCTGCAGAACACAGTTTTGAAAAAAATGATGCATCTGAAACCCCCAAAAATGCCCCAAACGCCCCCAAACATTTCTGGCCACTTTTGAACACAGTTTTTTCAAAAATTTCGGCGCTTCGCGCCGAAAATTTTGGGCTGGACCCCCAAATGGGCTGGCTGGCTGGGCTAGCAGCACCCCCCCCGGGGGGGGGTGCTGCTGCAGCTGGGCTGGGCCCAAAATCGGGGCTGGCCGCAGCCGGGGGGGGGGGGTTCGCAAAACCTTAGAGAGATGTATGGACGAAATCCTGCGAAATATTTCTCTCTTTTTTTTGGCCGAGATTACTGAATTTTTGCATGTGTTTTTCGGATGTTACCCCTGTTTTCAATAAAGTTCATTGGCTTTTGACAGTTTTTGACAGGTTGAAAAATTTCTTAAACTGTGTTTGTCTGAAACCCTGCCAAATATTTCCTTTTTAAACCGTTTTTGACGGGTTTAAATTTTTTCCAATTTTTTTTTTTGCCCAAAAATATTTCCGTACCTTTTTGGCCTTTTTGGCCTCCAAATTCTTCCATCCCCAATTTTTTCAACCTCCAATTTCTTTGTCACCAAAATCCCTCCACCTGTAAGAGTACTGTGAAGGGCGACTGAATTTGGTGGCCATCGCTGGCCGCCTGGTGAAAAGAGCCTTTGCCAAGCTGGAGATACACTGGAGATCTTCGAATACCTCAGTTGCAGAAAATTCCATTTTTAGTTTTAGTTGTCCGAAATGATCCTGGGTGGTCTTTTCACCAGAGGTTGGTAACGCCGGTTTGTCCTGAATTCGGCGCTAAAGCACCAGTTTAAAAGGGGGTGCACGCCCAGGGTTGTATGGGAAGCTCCGAGACATGAGGTAGGTGGTAGGGGGGTCCCCCACCCCCCCCAGGTGGTAGGGGCGGGTCCCCCCCACCCCCCCCTAGTTTCGGAAGGGGGTCCCCACCCACCCCCCCCTCCTCCTCTGCGGAGGCAAAAAAAATTTTCCGACGCTTCGCGCCGGGAGTGTATCTTAGGACTTTTTTTGAGGCTCAACATGAAATTTTTGCAAAATGGCCAAAAATGACCATAAATCGGGACAGGTGGGGAGTTGTCAGGAAATCAAAATACTGTTAGATAGGGCAATTTTAAAGGCTTCAATTTAGGCATGGACATTTCTTTTGATTCCCCACCATTCTGGAGAAATTTCAGAAAATTGACCTTTTGACCAAAAAGCGGCTAAATTTTCGGCGACCGAAAACTGGAGGTAGGAGGGGGGGGTCCCCCCACCCCCCCCCCAGTTTCGGAAGGGGGTCCCCCACCCCCTCGGAGATTCCCATACAACCCTGGGCACGCCGGTTCTGTCGTGAACCTGGCAAAGCCCCTTTTCTGATGTCCTGGGGGAGTCCGGCCCCCCTGCCCCGAGGGTGGGGGCAGGAGGTTGGGCTGAAGGCTGGGGCAGAGTTTTCCTCTGTTTTCAGTGAGAACTGTGAAAAAATTTGGAGCTCGGGGCCCCCCAAGAGGGGTGCGGTGCGCCATGGATCAGGTTTTTGCCAGCCGAAAAATTTTTTCAGCGTTTTCGGCCGACCAAGTTTGAGGTCTAAATGTTCGTAAATCTTTGTATGACACCAGATCAAAGAGGAAGAAATCAATTTTTTTTATGGCCACGAGGTTGGGTGAGGTGCATGGGTTGGGGATTGCGCCAACAAATGCCCCAAGTCTCCCCATGTCCCCCAAACCTTGGTAATAAGCTC
>CAAHFI010279767.1:0-12500 GCA_900893395.1 Euglena gracilis
GGTTAGGGTTAGGGTTAGGGTTAGGGTTAGGGTTAGGGTTAGGGTTAGGGTTAGGGTTAGGGTTAGGGTTAGGGTTAGGGTTAGGGTTAGGGTTAGGGTTAGGGTTAGGGTTAGGGTTAGGGTTAGGGTTAGGGTTAGGGTTAGGGTTAGGGTTAGGGTTAGGGTTAGGGTTAGGGTTAGGGTTAGGGTTAGGGTTAGGGTTAGGGTTAGGGTTAGGGTTAGGGTTAGGGTTAGGGTTAGGGTTAGGGTTAGGGTTAGGGTTAGGGTTAGGGTTAGGGTTAGGGTTAGGGTTAGGGTTAGGGTTAGGGTTAGGGTTAGGGTTAGGGTTAGGGTTAGGGTTAGGGTTAGGGTTAGGGTTAGGGTTAGGGTTAGGGTTAGGGTTAGGGTTAGGGTTAGGGTTAGGGTTAGGGTTAGGGTTAGGGTTAGGGTTAGGGTTAGGGTTAGGGTTAGGGTTAGGGTTAGGGTTAGGGTTAGGGTTAGGGTTAGGGTTAGGGTTAGGGTTAGGGTTAGGGTTAGGGTTAGGGTTAGGGTTAGGGTTAGGGTTAGGGTTAGGGTTAGGGTTAGGGTTAGGGTTAGGGTTAGGGTTAGGGTTAGGGTTAGGGTTAGGGTTAGGGTTAGGGTTAGGGTTAGGGTTAGGGTTAGGGTTAGGGTTAGGGTTAGGGTTAGGGTTAGGGTTAGGGTTAGGGTTAGGGTTAGGGTTAGGGTTAGGGTTAGGGTTAGGGTTAGGGTTAGGGTTAGGGTTAGGGTTAGGGTTAGGGTTAGGGTTAGGGTTAGGGTTAGGGTTAGGGTTAGGGTTAGGGTTAGGGTTAGGGTTAGGGTTAGGGTTAGGGTTAGGGTTAGGGTTAGGGTTAGGGTTAGGGTTAGGGTTAGGGTTAGGGTTAGGGTTAGGGTTAGGGTTAGGGTTAGGGTTAGGGTTAGGGTTAGGGTTAGGGTTAGGGTTAGGGTTAGGGTTAGGGTTAGGGTTAGGGTTAGGGTTAGGGTTAGGGTTAGGGTTAGGGTTAGGGTTAGGGTTAGGGTTAGGGTTAGGGTTAGGGTTAGGGTTAGGGTTAGGGTTAGGGTTAGGGTTAGGGTTAGGGTTAGGGTTAGGGTTAGGGTTAGGGTTAGGGTTAGGGTTAGGGTTAGGGTTAGGGTTAGGGTTAGGGTTAGGGTTAGGGTTAGGGTTAGGGTTAGGGTTAGGGTTAGGGTTAGGGTTAGGGTTAGGGTTAGGGTTAGGGTTAGGGTTAGGGTTAGGGTTAGGGTTAGGGTTAGGGTTAGGGTTAGGGTTAGGGTTAGGGTTAGGGTTAGGGTTAGGGTTAGGGTTAGGGTTAGGGTTAGGGTTAGGGTTAGGGTTAGGGTTAGGGTTAGGGTTAGGGTTAGGGTTAGGGTTAGGGTTAGGGTTAGGGTTAGGGTTAGGGTTAGGGTTAGGGTTAGGGTTAGGGTTAGGGTTAGGGTTAGGGTTAGGGTTAGGGTTAGGGTTAGGGTTAGGGTTAGGGTTAGGGTTAGGGTTAGGGTTAGGGTTAGGGTTAGGGTTAGGGTTAGGGTTAGGGTTAGGGTTAGGGTTAGGGTTAGGGTTAGGGTTAGGGTTAGGGTTAGGGTTAGGGTTAGGGTTAGGGTTAGGGTTAGGGTTAGGGTTAGGGTTAGGGTTAGGGTTAGGGTTAGGGTTAGGGTTAGGGTTAGGGTTAGGGTTAGGGTTAGGGTTAGGGTTAGGGTTAGGGTTAGGGTTAGGGTTAGGGTTAGGGTTAGGGTTAGGGTTAGGGTTAGGGTTAGGGTTAGGGTTAGGGTTAGGGTTAGGGTTAGGGTTAGGGTTAGGGTTAGGGTTAGGGTTAGGGTTAGGGTTAGGGTTAGGGTTAGGGTTAGGGTTAGGGTTAGGGTTAGGGTTAGGGTTAGGGTTAGGGTTAGGGTTAGGGTTAGGGTTAGGGTTAGGGTTAGGGTTAGGGTTAGGGTTAGGGTTAGGGTTAGGGTTAGGGTTAGGGTTAGGGTTAGGGTTAGGGTTAGGGTTAGGGTTAGGGTTAGGGTTAGGGTTAGGGTTAGGGTTAGGGTTAGGGTTAGGGTTAGGGTTAGGGTTAGGGTTAGGGTTAGGGTTAGGGTTAGGGTTAGGGTTAGGGTTAGGGTTAGGGTTAGGGTTAGGGTTAGGGTTAGGGTTAGGGTTAGGGTTAGGGTTAGGGTTAGGGTTAGGGTTAGGGTTAGGGTTAGGGTTAGGGTTAGGGTTAGGGTTAGGGTTAGGGTTAGGGTTAGGGTTAGGGTTAGGGTTAGGGTTAGGGTTAGGGTTAGGGTTAGGGTTAGGGTTAGGGTTAGGGTTAGGGTTAGGGTTAGGGTTAGGGTTAGGGTTAGGGTTAGGGTTAGGGTTAGGGTTAGGGTTAGGGTTAGGGTTAGGGTTAGGGTTAGGGTTAGGGTTAGGGTTAGGGTTAGGGTTAGGGTTAGGGTTAGGGTTAGGGTTAGGGTTAGGGTTAGGGTTAGGGTTAGGGTTAGGGTTAGGGTTAGGGTTAGGGTTAGGGTTAGGGTTAGGGTTAGGGTTAGGGTTAGGGTTAGGGTTAGGGTTAGGGTTAGGGTTAGGGTTAGGGTTAGGGTTAGGGTTAGGGTTAGGGTTAGGGTTAGGGTTAGGGTTAGGGTTAGGGTTAGGGTTAGGGTTAGGGTTAGGGTTAGGGTTAGGGTTAGGGTTAGGGTTAGGGTTAGGGTTAGGGTTAGGGTTAGGGTTAGGGTTAGGGTTAGGGTTAGGGTTAGGGTTAGGGTTAGGGTTAGGGTTAGGGTTAGGGTTAGGGTTAGGGTTAGGGTTAGGGTTAGGGTTAGGGTTAGGGTTAGGGTTAGGGTTAGGGTTAGGGTTAGGGTTAGGGTTAGGGTTAGGGTTAGGGTTAGGGTTAGGGTTAGGGTTAGGGTTAGGGTTAGGGTTAGGGTTAGGGTTAGGGTTAGGGTTAGGGTTAGGGTTAGGGTTAGGGTTAGGGTTAGGGTTAGGGTTAGGGTTAGGGTTAGGGTTAGGGTTAGGGTTAGGGTTAGGGTTAGGGTTAGGGTTAGGGTTAGGGTTAGGGTTAGGGTTAGGGTTAGGGTTAGGGTTAGGGTTAGGGTTAGGGTTAGGGTTAGGGTTAGGGTTAGGGTTAGGGTTAGGGTTAGGGTTAGGGTTAGGGTTAGGGTTAGGGTTAGGGTTAGGGTTAGGGTTAGGGTTAGGGTTAGGGTTAGGGTTAGGGTTAGGGTTAGGGTTAGGGTTAGGGTTAGGGTTAGGGTTAGGGTTAGGGTTAGGGTTAGGGTTAGGGTTAGGGTTAGGGTTAGGGTTAGGGTTAGGGTTAGGGTTAGGGTTAGGGTTAGGGTTAGGGTTAGGGTTAGGGTTAGGGTTAGGGTTAGGGTTAGGGTTAGGGTTAGGGTTAGGGTTAGGGTTAGGGTTAGGGTTAGGGTTAGGGTTAGGGTTAGGGTTAGGGTTAGGGTTAGGGTTAGGGTTAGGGTTAGGGTTAGGGTTAGGGTTAGGGTTAGGGTTAGGGTTAGGGTTAGGGTTAGGGTTAGGGTTAGGGTTAGGGTTAGGGTTAGGGTTAGGGTTAGGGTTAGGGTTAGGGTTAGGGTTAGGGTTAGGGTTAGGGTTAGGGTTAGGGTTAGGGTTAGGGTTAGGGTTAGGGTTAGGGTTAGGGTTAGGGTTAGGGTTAGGGTTAGGGTTAGGGTTAGGGTTAGGGTTAGGGTTAGGGTTAGGGTTAGGGTTAGGGTTAGGGTTAGGGTTAGGGTTAGGGTTAGGGTTAGGGTTAGGGTTAGGGTTAGGGTTAGGGTTAGGGTTAGGGTTAGGGTTAGGGTTAGGGTTAGGGTTAGGGTTAGGGTTAGGGTTAGGGTTAGGGTTAGGGTTAGGGTTAGGGTTAGGGTTAGGGTTAGGGTTAGGGTTAGGGTTAGGGTTAGGGTTAGGGTTAGGGTTAGGGTTAGGGTTAGGGTTAGGGTTAGGGTTAGGGTTAGGGTTAGGGTTAGGGTTAGGGTTAGGGTTAGGGTTAGGGTTAGGGTTAGGGTTAGGGTTAGGGTTAGGGTTAGGGTTAGGGTTAGGGTTAGGGTTAGGGTTAGGGTTAGGGTTAGGGTTAGGGTTAGGGTTAGGGTTAGGGTTAGGGTTAGGGTTAGGGTTAGGGTTAGGGTTAGGGTTAGGGTTAGGGTTAGGGTTAGGGTTAGGGTTAGGGTTAGGGTTAGGGTTAGGGTTAGGGTTAGGGTTAGGGTTAGGGTTAGGGTTAGGGTTAGGGTTAGGGTTAGGGTTAGGGTTAGGGTTAGGGTTAGGGTTAGGGTTAGGGTTAGGGTTAGGGTTAGGGTTAGGGTTAGGGTTAGGGTTAGGGTTAGGGTTAGGGTTAGGGTTAGGGTTAGGGTTAGGGTTAGGGTTAGGGTTAGGGTTAGGGTTAGGGTTAGGGTTAGGGTTAGGGTTAGGGTTAGGGTTAGGGTTAGGGTTAGGGTTAGGGTTAGGGTTAGGGTTAGGGTTAGGGTTAGGGTTAGGGTTAGGGTTAGGGTTAGGGTTAGGGTTAGGGTTAGGGTTAGGGTTAGGGTTAGGGTTAGGGTTAGGGTTAGGGTTAGGGTTAGGGTTAGGGTTAGGGTTAGGGTTAGGGTTAGGGTTAGGGTTAGGGTTAGGGTTAGGGTTAGGGTTAGGGTTAGGGTTAGGGTTAGGGTTAGGGTTAGGGTTAGGGTTAGGGTTAGGGTTAGGGTTAGGGTTAGGGTTAGGGTTAGGGTTAGGGTTAGGGTTAGGGTTAGGGTTAGGGTTAGGGTTAGGGTTAGGGTTAGGGTTAGGGTTAGGGTTAGGGTTAGGGTTAGGGTTAGGGTTAGGGTTAGGGTTAGGGTTAGGGTTAGGGTTAGGGTTAGGGTTAGGGTTAGGGTTAGGGTTAGGGTTAGGGTTAGGGTTAGGGTTAGGGTTAGGGTTAGGGTTAGGGTTAGGGTTAGGGTTAGGGTTAGGGTTAGGGTTAGGGTTAGGGTTAGGGTTAGGGTTAGGGTTAGGGTTAGGGTTAGGGTTAGGGTTAGGGTTAGGGTTAGGGTTAGGGTTAGGGTTAGGGTTAGGGTTAGGGTTAGGGTTAGGGTTAGGGTTAGGGTTAGGGTTAGGGTTAGGGTTAGGGTTAGGGTTAGGGTTAGGGTTAGGGTTAGGGTTAGGGTTAGGGTTAGGGTTAGGGTTAGGGTTAGGGTTAGGGTTAGGGTTAGGGTTAGGGTTAGGGTTAGGGTTAGGGTTAGGGTTAGGGTTAGGGTTAGGGTTAGGGTTAGGGTTAGGGTTAGGGTTAGGGTTAGGGTTAGGGTTAGGGTTAGGGTTAGGGTTAGGGTTAGGGTTAGGGTTAGGGTTAGGGTTAGGGTTAGGGTTAGGGTTAGGGTTAGGGTTAGGGTTAGGGTTAGGGTTAGGGTTAGGGTTAGGGTTAGGGTTAGGGTTAGGGTTAGGGTTAGGGTTAGGGTTAGGGTTAGGGTTAGGGTTAGGGTTAGGGTTAGGGTTAGGGTTAGGGTTAGGGTTAGGGTTAGGGTTAGGGTTAGGGTTAGGGTTAGGGTTAGGGTTAGGGTTAGGGTTAGGGTTAGGGTTAGGGTTAGGGTTAGGGTTAGGGTTAGGGTTAGGGTTAGGGTTAGGGTTAGGGTTAGGGTTAGGGTTAGGGTTAGGGTTAGGGTTAGGGTTAGGGTTAGGGTTAGGGTTAGGGTTAGGGTTAGGGTTAGGGTTAGGGTTAGGGTTAGGGTTAGGGTTAGGGTTAGGGTTAGGGTTAGGGTTAGGGTTAGGGTTAGGGTTAGGGTTAGGGTTAGGGTTAGGGTTAGGGTTAGGGTTAGGGTTAGGGTTAGGGTTAGGGTTAGGGTTAGGGTTAGGGTTAGGGTTAGGGTTAGGGTTAGGGTTAGGGTTAGGGTTAGGGTTAGGGTTAGGGTTAGGGTTAGGGTTAGGGTTAGGGTTAGGGTTAGGGTTAGGGTTAGGGTTAGGGTTAGGGTTAGGGTTAGGGTTAGGGTTAGGGTTAGGGTTAGGGTTAGGGTTAGGGTTAGGGTTAGGGTTAGGGTTAGGGTTAGGGTTAGGGTTAGGGTTAGGGTTAGGGTTAGGGTTAGGGTTAGGGTTAGGGTTAGGGTTAGGGTTAGGGTTAGGGTTAGGGTTAGGGTTAGGGTTAGGGTTAGGGTTAGGGTTAGGGTTAGGGTTAGGGTTAGGGTTAGGGTTAGGGTTAGGGTTAGGGTTAGGGTTAGGGTTAGGGTTAGGGTTAGGGTTAGGGTTAGGGTTAGGGTTAGGGTTAGGGTTAGGGTTAGGGTTAGGGTTAGGGTTAGGGTTAGGGTTAGGGTTAGGGTTAGGGTTAGGGTTAGGGTTAGGGTTAGGGTTAGGGTTAGGGTTAGGGTTAGGGTTAGGGTTAGGGTTAGGGTTAGGGTTAGGGTTAGGGTTAGGGTTAGGGTTAGGGTTAGGGTTAGGGTTAGGGTTAGGGTTAGGGTTAGGGTTAGGGTTAGGGTTAGGGTTAGGGTTAGGGTTAGGGTTAGGGTTAGGGTTAGGGTTAGGGTTAGGGTTAGGGTTAGGGTTAGGGTTAGGGTTAGGGTTAGGGTTAGGGTTAGGGTTAGGGTTAGGGTTAGGGTTAGGGTTAGGGTTAGGGTTAGGGTTAGGGTTAGGGTTAGGGTTAGGGTTAGGGTTAGGGTTAGGGTTAGGGTTAGGGTTAGGGTTAGGGTTAGGGTTAGGGTTAGGGTTAGGGTTAGGGTTAGGGTTAGGGTTAGGGTTAGGGTTAGGGTTAGGGTTAGGGTTAGGGTTAGGGTTAGGGTTAGGGTTAGGGTTAGGGTTAGGGTTAGGGTTAGGGTTAGGGTTAGGGTTAGGGTTAGGGTTAGGGTTAGGGTTAGGGTTAGGGTTAGGGTTAGGGTTAGGGTTAGGGTTAGGGTTAGGGTTAGGGTTAGGGTTAGGGTTAGGGTTAGGGTTAGGGTTAGGGTTAGGGTTAGGGTTAGGGTTAGGGTTAGGGTTAGGGTTAGGGTTAGGGTTAGGGTTAGGGTTAGGGTTAGGGTTAGGGTTAGGGTTAGGGTTAGGGTTAGGGTTAGGGTTAGGGTTAGGGTTAGGGTTAGGGTTAGGGTTAGGGTTAGGGTTAGGGTTAGGGTTAGGGTTAGGGTTAGGGTTAGGGTTAGGGTTAGGGTTAGGGTTAGGGTTAGGGTTAGGGTTAGGGTTAGGGTTAGGGTTAGGGTTAGGGTTAGGGTTAGGGTTAGGGTTAGGGTTAGGGTTAGGGTTAGGGTTAGGGTTAGGGTTAGGGTTAGGGTTAGGGTTAGGGTTAGGGTTAGGGTTAGGGTTAGGGTTAGGGTTAGGGTTAGGGTTAGGGTTAGGGTTAGGGTTAGGGTTAGGGTTAGGGTTAGGGTTAGGGTTAGGGTTAGGGTTAGGGTTAGGGTTAGGGTTAGGGTTAGGGTTAGGGTTAGGGTTAGGGTTAGGGTTAGGGTTAGGGTTAGGGTTAGGGTTAGGGTTAGGGTTAGGGTTAGGGTTAGGGTTAGGGTTAGGGTTAGGGTTAGGGTTAGGGTTAGGGTTAGGGTTAGGGTTAGGGTTAGGGTTAGGGTTAGGGTTAGGGTTAGGGTTAGGGTTAGGGTTAGGGTTAGGGTTAGGGTTAGGGTTAGGGTTAGGGTTAGGGTTAGGGTTAGGGTTAGGGTTAGGGTTAGGGTTAGGGTTAGGGTTAGGGTTAGGGTTAGGGTTAGGGTTAGGGTTAGGGTTAGGGTTAGGGTTAGGGTTAGGGTTAGGGTTAGGGTTAGGGTTAGGGTTAGGGTTAGGGTTAGGGTTAGGGTTAGGGTTAGGGTTAGGGTTAGGGTTAGGGTTAGGGTTAGGGTTAGGGTTAGGGTTAGGGTTAGGGTTAGGGTTAGGGTTAGGGTTAGGGTTAGGGTTAGGGTTAGGGTTAGGGTTAGGGTTAGGGTTAGGGTTAGGGTTAGGGTTAGGGTTAGGGTTAGGGTTAGGGTTAGGGTTAGGGTTAGGGTTAGGGTTAGGGTTAGGGTTAGGGTTAGGGTTAGGGTTAGGGTTAGGGTTAGGGTTAGGGTTAGGGTTAGGGTTAGGGTTAGGGTTAGGGTTAGGGTTAGGGTTAGGGTTAGGGTTAGGGTTAGGGTTAGGGTTAGGGTTAGGGTTAGGGTTAGGGTTAGGGTTAGGGTTAGGGTTAGGGTTAGGGTTAGGGTTAGGGTTAGGGTTAGGGTTAGGGTTAGGGTTAGGGTTAGGGTTAGGGTTAGGGTTAGGGTTAGGGTTAGGGTTAGGGTTAGGGTTAGGGTTAGGGTTAGGGTTAGGGTTAGGGTTAGGGTTAGGGTTAGGGTTAGGGTTAGGGTTAGGGTTAGGGTTAGGGTTAGGGTTAGGGTTAGGGTTAGGGTTAGGGTTAGGGTTAGGGTTAGGGTTAGGGTTAGGGTTAGGGTTAGGGTTAGGGTTAGGGTTAGGGTTAGGGTTAGGGTTAGGGTTAGGGTTAGGGTTAGGGTTAGGGTTAGGGTTAGGGTTAGGGTTAGGGTTAGGGTTAGGGTTAGGGTTAGGGTTAGGGTTAGGGTTAGGGTTAGGGTTAGGGTTAGGGTTAGGGTTAGGGTTAGGGTTAGGGTTAGGGTTAGGGTTAGGGTTAGGGTTAGGGTTAGGGTTAGGGTTAGGGTTAGGGTTAGGGTTAGGGTTAGGGTTAGGGTTAGGGTTAGGGTTAGGGTTAGGGTTAGGGTTAGGGTTAGGGTTAGGGTTAGGGTTAGGGTTAGGGTTAGGGTTAGGGTTAGGGTTAGGGTTAGGGTTAGGGTTAGGGTTAGGGTTAGGGTTAGGGTTAGGGTTAGGGTTAGGGTTAGGGTTAGGGTTAGGGTTAGGGTTAGGGTTAGGGTTAGGGTTAGGGTTAGGGTTAGGGTTAGGGTTAGGGTTAGGGTTAGGGTTAGGGTTAGGGTTAGGGTTAGGGTTAGGGTTAGGGTTAGGGTTAGGGTTAGGGTTAGGGTTAGGGTTAGGGTTAGGGTTAGGGTTAGGGTTAGGGTTAGGGTTAGGGTTAGGGTTAGGGTTAGGGTTAGGGTTAGGGTTAGGGTTAGGGTTAGGGTTAGGGTTAGGGTTAGGGTTAGGGTTAGGGTTAGGGTTAGGGTTAGGGTTAGGGTTAGGGTTAGGGTTAGGGTTAGGGTTAGGGTTAGGGTTAGGGTTAGGGTTAGGGTTAGGGTTAGGGTTAGGGTTAGGGTTAGGGTTAGGGTTAGGGTTAGGGTTAGGGTTAGGGTTAGGGTTAGGGTTAGGGTTAGGGTTAGGGTTAGGGTTAGGGTTAGGGTTAGGGTTAGGGTTAGGGTTAGGGTTAGGGTTAGGGTTAGGGTTAGGGTTAGGGTTAGGGTTAGGGTTAGGGTTAGGGTTAGGGTTAGGGTTAGGGTTAGGGTTAGGGTTAGGGTTAGGGTTAGGGTTAGGGTTAGGGTTAGGGTTAGGGTTAGGGTTAGGGTTAGGGTTAGGGTTAGGGTTAGGGTTAGGGTTAGGGTTAGGGTTAGGGTTAGGGTTAGGGTTAGGGTTAGGGTTAGGGTTAGGGTTAGGGTTAGGGTTAGGGTTAGGGTTAGGGTTAGGGTTAGGGTTAGGGTTAGGGTTAGGGTTAGGGTTAGGGTTAGGGTTAGGGTTAGGGTTAGGGTTAGGGTTAGGGTTAGGGTTAGGGTTAGGGTTAGGGTTAGGGTTAGGGTTAGGGTTAGGGTTAGGGTTAGGGTTAGGGTTAGGGTTAGGGTTAGGGTTAGGGTTAGGGTTAGGGTTAGGGTTAGGGTTAGGGTTAGGGTTAGGGTTAGGGTTAGGGTTAGGGTTAGGGTTAGGGTTAGGGTTAGGGTTAGGGTTAGGGTTAGGGTTAGGGTTAGGGTTAGGGTTAGGGTTAGGGTTAGGGTTAGGGTTAGGGTTAGGGTTAGGGTTAGGGTTAGGGTTAGGGTTAGGGTTAGGGTTAGGGTTAGGGTTAGGGTTAGGGTTAGGGTTAGGGTTAGGGTTAGGGTTAGGGTTAGGGTTAGGGTTAGGGTTAGGGTTAGGGTTAGGGTTAGGGTTAGGGTTAGGGTTAGGGTTAGGGTTAGGGTTAGGGTTAGGGTTAGGGTTAGGGTTAGGGTTAGGGTTAGGGTTAGGGTTAGGGTTAGGGTTAGGGTTAGGGTTAGGGTTAGGGTTAGGGTTAGGGTTAGGGTTAGGGTTAGGGTTAGGGTTAGGGTTAGGGTTAGGGTTAGGGTTAGGGTTAGGGTTAGGGTTAGGGTTAGGGTTAGGGTTAGGGTTAGGGTTAGGGTTAGGGTTAGGGTTAGGGTTAGGGTTAGGGTTAGGGTTAGGGTTAGGGTTAGGGTTAGGGTTAGGGTTAGGGTTAGGGTTAGGGTTAGGGTTAGGGTTAGGGTTAGGGTTAGGGTTAGGGTTAGGGTTAGGGTTAGGGTTAGGGTTAGGGTTAGGGTTAGGGTTAGGGTTAGGGTTAGGGTTAGGGTTAGGGTTAGGGTTAGGGTTAGGGTTAGGGTTAGGGTTAGGGTTAGGGTTAGGGTTAGGGTTAGGGTTAGGGTTAGGGTTAGGGTTAGGGTTAGGGTTAGGGTTAGGGTTAGGGTTAGGGTTAGGGTTAGGGTTAGGGTTAGGGTTAGGGTTAGGGTTAGGGTTAGGGTTAGGGTTAGGGTTAGGGTTAGGGTTAGGGTTAGGGTTAGGGTTAGGGTTAGGGTTAGGGTTAGGGTTAGGGTTAGGGTTAGGGTTAGGGTTAGGGTTAGGGTTAGGGTTAGGGTTAGGGTTAGGGTTAGGGTTAGGGTTAGGGTTAGGGTTAGGGTTAGGGTTAGGGTTAGGGTTAGGGTTAGGGTTAGGGTTAGGGTTAGGGTTAGGGTTAGGGTTAGGGTTAGGGTTAGGGTTAGGGTTAGGGTTAGGGTTAGGGTTAGGGTTAGGGTTAGGGTTAGGGTTTAGGGTTAGGGTTAGGGTTAGGGTTAGGGTTAGGGTTAGGGTTAGGGTTAGGGTTAGGGTTAGGGTTAGGGTTAGGGTTAGGGTTAGGGTTAGGGTTAGGGTTAGGGTTAGGGTTAGGGTTAGGGTTAGGGTTAGGGTTAGGGTTAGGGTTAGGGTTAGGGTTAGGGTTAGGGTTAGGGTTAGGGTTAGGGTTAGGGTTAGGGTTAGGGTTAGGGTTAGGGTTAGGGTTAGGGTTAGGGTTAGGGTTAGGGTTAGGGTTAGGGTTAGGGTTAGGGTTAGGGTTAGGGTTAGGGTTAGGGTTAGGGTTAGGGTTAGGGTTAGGGTTAGGGTTAGGGTTAGGGTTAGGGTTAGGGTTAGGGTTAGGGTTAGGGTTAGGGTTAGGGTTAGGGTTAGGGTTAGGGTTAGGGTTAGGGTTAGGGTTAGGGTTAGGGTTAGGGTTAGGGTTAGGGTTAGGGTTAGGGTTAGGGTTAGGGTTAGGGTTAGGGTTAGGGTTAGGGTTAGGGTTAGGGTTAGGGTTAGGGTTAGGGTTAGGGTTAGGGTTAGGGTTAGGGTTAGGGTTAGGGTTAGGGTTAGGGTTAGGGTTAGGGTTAGGGTTAGGGTTAGGGTTAGGGTTAGGGTTAGGGTTAGGGTTAGGGTTAGGGTTAGGGTTAGGGTTAGGGTTAGGGTTAGGGTTAGGGTTAGGGTTAGGGTTAGGGTTAGGGTTAGGGTTAGGGTTAGGGTTAGGGTTAGGGTTAGGGTTAGGGTTAGGGTTAGGGTTAGGGTTAGGGTTAGGGTTAGGGTTAGGGTTAGGGTTAGGGTTAGGGTTAGGGTTAGGGTTAGGGTTAGGGTTAGGGTTAGGGTTAGGGTTAGGGTTAGGGTTAGGGTTAGGGTTAGGGTTAGGGTTAGGGTTAGGGTTAGGGTTAGGGTTAGGGTTAGGGTTAGGGTTAGGGTTAGGGTTAGGGTTAGGGTTAGGGTTAGGGTTAGGGTTAGGGTTAGGGTTAGGGTTAGGGTTAGGGTTAGGGTTAGGGTTAGGGTTAGGGTTAGGGTTAGGGTTAGGGTTAGGGTTAGGGTTAGGGTTAGGGTTAGGGTTAGGGTTAGGGTTAGGGTTAGGGTTAGGGTTAGGGTTAGGGTTAGGGTTAGGGTTAGGGTTAGGGTTAGGGTTAGGGTTAGGGTTAGGGTTAGGGTTAGGGTTAGGGTTAGGGTTAGGGTTAGGGTTAGGGTTAGGGTTAGGGTTAGGGTTAGGGTTAGGGTTAGGGTTAGGGTTAGGGTTAGGGTTAGGGTTAGGGTTAGGGTTAGGGTTAGGGTTAGGGTTAGGGTTAGGGTTAGGGTTAGGGTTAGGGTTAGGGTTAGGGTTAGGGTTAGGGTTAGGGTTAGGGTTAGGGTTAGGGTTAGGGTTAGGGTTAGGGTTAGGGTTAGGGTTAGGGTTAGGGTTAGGGTTAGGGTTAGGGTTAGGGTTAGGGTTAGGGTTAGGGTTAGGGTTAGGGTTAGGGTTAGGGTTAGGGTTAGGGTTAGGGTTAGGGTTAGGGTTAGGGTTAGGGTTAGGGTTAGGGTTAGGGTTAGGGTTAGGGTTAGGGTTAGGGTTAGGGTTAGGGTTAGGGTTAGGGTTAGGGTTAGGGTTAGGGTTAGGGTTAGGGTTAGGGTTAGGGTTAGGGTTAGGGTTAGGGTTAGGGTTAGGGTTAGGGTTAGGGTTAGGGTTAGGGTTAGGGTTAGGGTTAGGGTTAGGGTTAGGGTTAGGGTTAGGGTTAGGGTTAGGGTTAGGGTTAGGGTTAGGGTTAGGGTTAGGGTTAGGGTTAGGGTTAGGGTTAGGGTTAGGGTTAGG
>CAAHFI010280217.1:0-12914 GCA_900893395.1 Euglena gracilis
CAGAGCGCTCGTTTTGGAGCGCCGGCGCGGCCGATTTCGGCCGAAAAATGACCGAAAAATGCCGTTTTTTGGGCGTCCGTTGCCAACGTGCTATTTGCGCCTCCCGGGCGGTAATTGCTGGTTTTACGCACGCCCGCCGCGGGCAAAATTGCGCCTGTCCGCCCACCGCCCTTCGCAACGATCAGGAAAAGGATCGCCGACCTCTAGCCGGGCAGAGCGCTCGTTTTGGAGCGCCGGCGCGGCCGAAAATGACCGAAAAATGCCGTTTTTTGCGGCGTCCGTTGCCAACGTGCTATTTTGCGCCTCCCGGCGGTAATGCTGCGTTTTACGCACGCCCGCCGCGGGCAAAATTGCGCCTGTCCGCCCACCGCCTTCGCAACGATCAGGAAAAGGATCGCCGACCTCTAGCCGGGCAGAGCGCTCGTTTTGGGCGCCGGCGCGGCCGATTTCGGCCGAAAATGACCGAAAAATGCCGTTTTTTGGGGCGTCCGTTGCCAACGTGCTATTTTGCGCCTCCCGGGCGGTAATTGCTGCGTTTTACGCACGCCCGCCGCGGGCAAAATTGCGCCTGTCCGCCCACCACGCCTTCGCAACGATCAGGAAAAGGATCGCGACCTCTAGCCGGGCAGAGCGCTCGTTTTTTGAGCCGAAAATGACCGAAAAATGCCGTTTTTTGCGGCGTCCGTTGCCAACGTGCTATTTTGCGCCTCCCGGCGGTAATTGCTGCGTTTTACGCACGCACGCCCGCCGCGCGCCTGTCCGCCCACCGCCCTTCGCAACGATCAGGACGCCGACCTCTAGCCGAGCCGCTCGTTTGGGAGAGCGCTCGTTTTGGCGCCGGCGCGGCCGATTTCGGCCGAAAATGACCGAAAAATGCCGTTTTTTGGGCGTCCGTTGCAACGTGCTATTTTGCGCCTCCCGGGGTAATTGCTGCGTTTTACGCCGCCCGCCGCGGGCAAAATTGCGCCTGTCCGCCCACCGCCTTCGCAACGATCAGAAAAGGATCGCCGACCTCTAGCCGGGGCAGCTCTCGTTTTGGTGCGCCGGCGCGGCCGATTTCGGCCGAAAATGACCGAAAAATGCCGTTTTTTGGGCGTCCGTTGCCAACGTGCTATTTTGCGCCTCCCGGCGCGTAACTGCTGCGTTTTACGCACGCCCGCCGCGGGCAAAATTGCGCCTGTCCGCCCCACCGCCCTTCGCAACGATC
The DNA here is from genome assembly GCA_900893395.1 of Euglena gracilis. Classification (NCBI taxonomy): domain Eukaryota; phylum Euglenozoa; class Euglenophyceae; order Euglenales; family Euglenaceae; genus Euglena; species Euglena gracilis. Next base: position 1,208 of record CAAHFI010280217.1, read on the forward strand.
AGGAAAAGGATCGCCGACCTCTAGCCGTGGCAGAGCGCTCGTTTTTGGTGCGCCGGCGCGGCCGATTTCGGCCGAAAATGACCGAAAAATGCCGTTTTTTGGGCGTCCGTTGCCAACGTGCTATTTTGCGCCTCCCGGGCGGTAATTGCTGCGTTTTACGCACGCCCGCCGCGGGCAAAATTGCGCCTGTCCGCCCACCGCCCTTCGCAACGATCAGGAAAAGGATCGCCGACCTCTAGCCGGGCAGAGCGCTCGTTTTGGTGCGCCGGCGCGGCCGATTTCGGCCGAAAATGACCGAAAAATGCCGTTTTTTGCGGGTCCGTTGCCAACGTGCTATTTTGCGCCTCCCGGCGGTAATTGCTGCGTTTTACGCACGCCCGCCGCGGGCAAAATTGCGCCTGTCCGCCACCGCCCTTCGCAACGATCAGGAAAAGGATCGCCGACCTCTAGCCGTGGCAGAGCGCTCGTTTTGGTGCGCCGGCGCGGCCGATTTCGGCCGAAAATGACCGAAAAATGCCGTTTTTTGGGCGTCCGTTGCCAACGTGCTATTTTGCGCCTCCCGGGCGGTAATTGCTGCGTTTTACGCACGCCCGCCGCGGGCAAAATTGCGCCTGTCCGCCCACCGCCCTTCGCAACGATCAGGAAAAGGATCGCCGACTCTAGCCGTGGCAGAGCGCTCGTTTTGCGCCGGCGCGGCCGATTTCGGCCGAAAATGACCGAAAAATGCCGTTTTTGGGCGTCCGTTGCCAACGTGCTATTTTGCGCCTCCCGGGCGGTAATGCTGCGTTTTACGCACGCCCGCCGCGGGCAAAATTGCGCCTGTCCGCCCACCGCCCTTCGCAACGATCAGGAAAAGGATCGCCGACCTCTAGCCGGGCAGAGCGCTCGTTTTGGTGCGCCGGCGCGGCCGATTTCGGCCGAAAATGACCGAAAAATGCCGTTTTTTGGGCGTCCGTTGCCAACGTGCTATTTTGCGCCTCCCGGGCGGTAATTGCTGCGTTTTACGCACGCCCGCCGCGGGCAAAATTGCGCCTGTCCGCCCGCCCTTCGCAACGATCAGGAAAAGGATCGCCGACCTCTAGCCGGGCAGAGCGCTCGTTTTGGAGCGCCGGCGCGGCCGATTTCGGCCGAAAATGACCGAAAAATGCCGTTTTTTGGGCGTCCGTTGCCAACGTGCTATTTTGCGCCTCCCGGGCGGTAATTGCTGCGTTTTACGCACGCCCGCCGCGGCAAAATTGCGCCTGTCCGCCCACCGCCCTTCGCAACGATCAGGAAAAGGATCGCCGACCTCTAGCCGTGGCAGAGCGCTCGTTTTGGTGCGCCGGCGCGGCCGATTTCGGCCGAAAATGACCGAAAAATGCCGTTTTTTGCGGCGTCCGTTGCCAACGTGCTATTTTGCGCCTCCCGGGCGGTAATTGCTGCGTTTTACGCACGCCCGCCGCGGGCAAAATTGCGCCTGTCGCCCACCGCCCTTCGCAACGATCAGGAAAAGGATCGCCGACCTCTAGCCCGGGAGCGCTCGTTTTGGTGCGCCGGCGCGGCCGATTTCGGCCGAAAATGACCGAAAAATGCCGTTTTTTCGGGCGTCCGTTGCCAACGTGCTATTTTGCGCCTCCCGGCGCGCGGCAAAAATTGCGCCTGTCCGCCCACCGCCCTTCGCAACGATCAGGAAAAGGATCGCCGACCTCTAGCCGGGCAGAGCGCTCGTTTTGGAGCGCCGGCGCGGCCGATTTCGGCCGAAAATGACCGAAAAATGCCGTTTTTTGCGGCGTCCGTTGCCAACGTGCTATTTTGCGCCTCCCGGGCGGTAATTGCTGCGTTTTACGCACGCCCGCCGCAAAAATTGCGCCTGTCCGCCCACCGCCCTTCGCAACGATCAGGAAAAGGATCGCCGACCTCTAGCCGTGGCAGAGCGCTCGTTTTGGTGCGCCGGCGCGGCCGATTTCGGCCGAAAATGACCGAAAAATGCCGTTTTTTGGGCGTCCGTTGCCAACGTGCTATTTTGCGCCTCCCGGGCGGTAATGCTGCGTTTTACGCACGCCCGCCGCGGGCAAAATTGCGCCTGTCCGCCCACCGCCCTTCGCAACGATCAGGAAAAGGATCGCCGACCTCTAGCCGTGGCAGAGCGCTCGTTTTTGCGCCGGCGCGGCGATTTCGGCCGAAAATGACCGAAAAATGCCGTTTTTGGGGTCCGTTGCCAACGTGCTATTTTGCGCCTCCGGGGTAATTGCTGCGTTTTACGCACGCCCGCCGCGGGCAAAATTGCGCCTGTCCGCCCACCGCCCTTCGCAACGATCAGGAAAAGGATCGCCGACCTCTAGCCGGGGCAGAGCGCTCGTTTTGGTGCGCCGGCGCGGCCGATTTCGGCCGAAAATGACCGAAAATGCCGTTTTTGCGGCGCCGTTGCCAACGTGCTATTTGCGCCTCCGTAATTGCTGCGTCGCCTCCGCGGCGGCGAATTGCATGCGTTTTCGCCACGCCCGCCGCGGCAAAATTGCGCCTGTCCGCCCACCGCCCTTCGCAACGATCAGGAAAAGGATCGCCGACCTCTAGCCGGGCAGAGCGCTCGTTTTGGAGCGCCGGCGCGGCCGATTTCGGCCGAAAATGACCGAAAAATGCCGTTTTTTGGGCGTCCGTTGCCAACGTGCTATTTTGCGCCTCCCGGGCGGTAATTGCTGCGTTTTACGCACGCCCGCCGCGGGCAAAATTGCGCCTGTCCGCCCACCGCCTTCGCAACGATCAGGAAAAGGATCGCCGACCTCTAGCCGGGGCAGAGCGCTCGTTTTGCGCCGGCGCGGCCGATTTCGGCCGAAAATGACCGAAAAATGCCGTTTTTTGGGGCGTCCGTTGCCAACGTGCTATTTTGCGCCTCCGGGCGGTAATTGCTGCGTTTTACGCACGCCCGCCGCGGGCAAAATTGCGCGCCTGTCCGCCCACCGCCCTTCGCAACGATCAGGAAAAGGATCGCCGACCTCTAGCCGGGCAGAGCGCTCGTTTTTGGAGCGCCGGCGCGGCCGATTTCGGCCGAAAATGACCGAAAAATGCCGTTTTTGGGGCGTCCGTTGCCAACGTGCTATTTTGCGCCTCCCGGGCGGTAATTGCTGCGTTTTACGCACGCCCGCCGCGGGCAAAATTGCGCCTGTCCGCCCACCGCCCTTCGCAACGATCAGGAAAAGGATCGCCGACCTCTAGCCGGGCAGAGCGCTCGTTTTGGAGCGCCGGCGCGGCCGATTTCGGCCGAAAAATGACCGAAAAATGCCGTTTTTTGGGCGTCCGTTGCCAACGTGCTATTTTGCGCCTCCCGGCGGTAATGCTGCGTTTTACGCACGCCCGCCGCGGGCAAAATTGCGCCTGTCCGCCCACCGCCCTTCGCAACGATCAGGAAAAGGATCGCCGACCTCTAGCCGGGCAGAGCGCTCGTTTTGGTGCGCCGGCGCGGCCGATTTCGGCCGAAAATGACCGAAAAATGCCGTTTTTTGGGGCGTCCGTTGCCAACGTGCTATTTTGCGCCTCCCGGCGGTAATTGCTGCGTTTTACGCACGCCCGCCGCGGCAAAATTGCGCCTGTCCGCCCACCGCCCTTCGCAACGATCAGGAAAAGGATCGCCGACCTCTAGCCGGGCAGAGCGCTCGTTTTTGGAGCGCCGGCGCGGCCGATTTCGGCCGAAAATGACCGAAAAATGCCGTTTTTTGGGCGTCCGTTGCCAACGTGCTATTTTGCGCCTCCCGGGCGGTAATTGCTGCGTTTTACGCACGCCGCCGCGGGCAAAATTGCGCCTGTCCGCCCACCGCCCTTCGCAACGATCAGGAAAAGGATCGCCGACCTCTAGCCGGGCAGAGCGCTCGTTTTGGCGCCGGCGCGGCCGATTTGGCCGAAAATGACCGAAAAATGCCGTTTTTTGGGGCGTCCGTTGCCAACGTGCTATTTTGCGCCTCCCGGCGGGTAATTGCTGGTTTTACGCACGCCCGCCGCGGCAAAATTGCGCCTGTCCGCCCACCGCCCTTCGCAACGATCAGGAAAGGATCGCCGACCTCTAGCCGGGCAGAGCGCTCGTTTTTGGAGCGCCGGCGCGGCCGATTTCGGCCGAAAATGACCGAAAAATGCCGTTTTTTGGGGCGTCCGTTGCCAACGTGCTATTTTTGCGCCTCCCGGGCGGTAATTGCTGCGTTTTACGCACGCCCGCCGCGGGCAAAATTGCGCCTGTCCGCCCACCGCCCTTCGCAACGATCAGGAAAAGGATCGCCGACCTCTAGCCGGGGCAGAGCGCTCGTTTTGGAGCGCCGGCGCGGCCGATTTCGGCCGAAAATGACCGAAAAATGCCGTTTTTTGGGCGTCCGTTGCCAACGTGCTATTTTGCGCCTCCCGGGCGGTAATTGCTGCGTTTTACGCACGCCCGCCGCGGGCAAAAATTGCGCCTGTCCGCCCACCGCCCTTCGCAACGATCAGGAAAGGATCGCCGACCTCTAGCCGGGCAGAGCGCTCGTTTTTGGAGCGCCGGCGCGGCCGATTTCGGCCGAAAATGACCGAAAAATGCCGTTTTTGGGCGTCCGTTGCCAACGTGCTATTTTGCGCCTCCCGGGCGGTAATGCTGCGTTTTACGCACGCCCGCCGCGGGCAAAATTGCGCCTGTCCGCCCACGCCCTTCGCAACGATCAGGAAAAGGATCGCCGACCTCTAGCCGGGGCAGAGCGCTCGTTTTGGTGCGCCGGCGCGGCGATTTCGGCCGAAAATGACCGAAAAAAATGCCGTTTTTTTGGGGGCGTCCGTTGCCAACGTGCTATTTTGCGCCTCCCGGGCGGTAATTGCTGCGTTTTACGCACGCCCGCGCGCAAAATTGCGCCTGTCCGCCCACCGCCCTTCGCAACGATCAGGAAAAGGATCGCCGACCTCTAGCCGGGCAGAGCGCTCGTTTTGGAGCGCCGGCGCGGCCGATTTCGGCCGAAAATGACCGAAAAAATGCCGTTTTTTGGGCGTCCGTTGCCAACGTGCTATTTTGCGCCTCCCGGCGGTAATTGCTGCGTTTTACGCACGCCCGCCGCGGGCAAAATTGCGCCTGTCCGCCCACCGCCCTTCGCAACGATCAGGAAAAGGATCGCCGACCTCTAGCCGGGCAGAGAGCGCTCGTTTTGGTGCGCCGGCGCGGCCGATTTCGGCCGAAAATGACCGAAAAATGCCGTTTTTTTGGGGCGTCCGCCAAGTGCTATTTGCGCCTCCCGGGCGTAATTGCTGCGTTTTACGCACGCCCGCCGCGGGCAAAATTGCGCCTGTCCCCGCCCGCACCCGCGCCTTCGGACAAAGGATCGACCGACCTCTAGCCGCAGAGCGCTCGTTTTTGCGCGCCGGCCGATGCCAAAATGAACCGAAAAATGCCGTTTTGAACGTGCTATTTTGCGCCTCCGGGCGGTAAGCTGCGTTTTACCACGCCCGCCGCGGGCAAAATTGCGCCTGTCCGCCCACCGCCTTCGCAACGATCAGGAAAAAGGATCGCCGACCCTCTAGCCGTGGCAGAGCGCTCGTTTTTGAGCGCCGGCGCGGGCGATGTCGGCCGAAAAATGACCGAAAAATGCCGTTTTTGGGCGTCCGTTGCCAACGTGCTAATTTTGCGCCTCCCGGGCGGTAATTGCTGCGTTTTACGCACGCCGCCGCGGGCAAAATTGGCCTGTCCGCCACCGCCCGCACTTCGCAACGATCAGGAAAAGATCGATCGACCTCTAGCCGGGGCAAGAGCTCGTTTTTGGAGCGCCGCGCGGCCGATTCGGGCCGAAAATGACGTTTTTAGGGCGTCGTCGCCGAAGTGCTATTTTGCGCTCCCGGCGGTAATTGCTGCGTTTTACGCACGCCCGCCGCGGCAAAAATTGCGCCTTCCGCCCGCCGCCTTCGCAAATCAGGAAAGGATCGCCGATCTAGCCGGGGCAGAGCGCTCGTTTTTGGAGCCCGGCGCGGCCGATTTCGCCGAAAATGACCGAAAATGACGTTTTTAGGGGCGTCCGTCGCCGAAGTGCTATTTTGCGCCTCCCGGCGGTAATTGCTGCGTTTTACGCACGCCGCCGCCGGCCAAAATTGCGCCTGTCCGCCGCGCCCGTCGCAACAATCAGGAAAAGGATCGCCGACCTCTAGCCGGGGCAGACGCTCGTTTTTGGAGCGCCGGCGCGGCCGATTTCGCCGAAAATGACCAAAATGACGTTAGGGGCGTCGTCGCCGAAGTGCTATTTTGCGCCTCCCGGGCGGTAATTGCTGCGTTTTACGCACCGCCCGCCGGCAAATTGCGCCTCTCCGCCGCCGCCCTTCGCAACAATCAGAAGGAAAGGATCGCCGACCTCTAGCCGGGGCAGAGCGCTCGTTTTTGGAGCCCGCGGGCCGATTTCGCCGAAAATGACCGAAATGACGTTTTTAGGAGCGTCCGTCGCGAAGTGCTATTTTGCGCCTCCGGGCGGAATTGCTGCGTTTTACGCACGCCCGCGCCGGCAAAATTCGCCTGTCCGCCGCCGCCTTCGCAACAATCAGAAAAGGATCGCCGACCTCTAGCCGGGGCAGACGCGTCGTTTTTGGAGCCCGCGCGGCCGATTTCGCCGAAAAATCACCGAAAATGACGTTTTTTAGGGCGTCCGTCGCCGAAGTTATTTTGCGCCTCCCGGGCGGTAATTGCTGCGTTTTACGCACCCGCCGCCGGCAAAATTGCGCCTGTCCGCCCGCCGCCCTTCGCAACAATCAGGAAAAGGATCGCCGACCTCTAGCCGGGGCAGAGCGCTCGTTTTTGGAGCGCCGGCGCGGCCGATTTCGGCCGAAAATGACCGAAAATGACGTTTTAGGGCGTCCGTCGCCGAAGTGCTATTTTGCGCCTCCCGGGCTAATGCTGCGTTTTACGCACGCCCGCCGCGGCAAAATTGCGCCTGTCCGCCCCGCCCGTTCGCAACAATCAGGAAAAGGATCGCCGACCTCTAGCCGGGGCAGAGCGTCGTTTTTGGAGCGCCGGCGCGGCCGATTTCCGCCGAAAATCACCGAAAAATGACGTTTTTAGGGGCGTCGTCGCCGAAGTGCTATTTTGCGCCTCCCGGGCGGTAATTGCTGCGTTTTACGCACGCCCGCCGCCGGCAAAATTGCGCCTGTCCGCCCGCCGCCCGTCGCAACAATCAGGAAAAGGATCGCCGACCTCTAGCCGGGGCAGAGCGCTCGTTTTTGGAGCGCCGGCGCGGCCGATTTCCGCCAAAATGACCGAAATGACGTTTTTAGGGGCGTCCGTCGCCGAAGTGCTATTTTGCGCTCCCGGCGGTAATTGCTGCGTTTACGCACGCCGCCGCCGGCAAAATTGCGCCTGTCCGCCCGCCGCCCTTCGCAACAATCAGGAAAAGGATCGCCGACCTCTAGCCGGGCAGAGCGCTCGTTTTTGGGAGCGGGCGGCCGATTTCGGCCGAAATGATCCGAAAAATGACGTTTTTAGGGCGTCCGTCGCCGAAGTGCTATTTTGCGCCTCCCGGCTAATTGCTGCGTTTTACGCACGCCCGCCGCCGGCAAAATTGCGCCTGTCCGCCCGCCCTTCGCAACAATCAGGAAAAGGATCGCCGACCTCTAGCGGGGCAGAGCGCTCGTTTTTGGAGCGCCGGCGGCCGATTTCGCCGAAAATGACCGAAAAATGACGTTTTTAGGGCGTCCGTCGCCGAAGTGCTATTTTGCGCCTCCCGGCGGTAATTGCTGCGTTTTACGCACGCCCGCCGCCGGCAAAATTGCGCCTTTGCCCGCCGCCTTCGCAACAATCAGGAAAAGGATCGCCGACCTCTAGCCGGGGCAGAGCGCTCGTTTTTTGGAGCCCGGCGCGGCCGATTTCGGCCAAAATGACCGAAAATGACGTTTTTAGGGGCGTCCGTCGCCGAAGTGCTATTTTGCGCCTCCCGGCGGTAATTGCTGCGTTTACGCACGCCCGCCGCCGGCAAAATTGCGCCTGTCCGCCGCCGCCCTTCGCAACAATCAGAAAAGGATCGCCGACCTCTAGCCGGGCAGAGCGTCGTTTTTGGAGCGCCGGCGCGGCCGATTTCGCCGAAAATGACCGAAAAATGACGTTTTTAGGGCGTCCGTCGCCGAAGTGCTATTTTGCGCCTCCCGGGCAATTGCTGCGTTTTACGCACGCGCCGGCCGGCAAAATTGCGCCTGTCGCCCGCCCTTCGCAACAATCAGGAAAAGGATCGCCCGACCTCTAGCCGGGGCAAGAGCGCTCGTTTTTGGAGCGCCGGCGCGGCCGATTTCCGCCGAAATGACCGAAAATGACGTTTTTAGGAGCGTCGTCGCCGAAGTGCTTTGCGCCTCCCGGGCGGTAATTGCTGCGTTTTACGCACGCCCGCCGCCGGCAAATTGGCCTGTCCGCCCGCCGCCCTTCGCAACAATCAGGAAAAGGATCGCCGACCTCTAGCCGGGGCAGACGCTCGTTTTTGGAGCGCGCGCGGCCAATTTCCGCCAAAATGACGAAAATGACTTTTAGGGCGTCCGTCGCCGAAGTGCTATTTTGCGCCTCCCGGCGTAATTGCTGCGTTTTACGCACGCCCGCCGCCGGCAAAATTGCGCCTGTCCGCCGCCGTCGCAACAATCAGGAAAAGGATCGCGACCTCTAGCCGGGCAGAGCGCCGTTTTTGGAGCGCCGGCCGGCATTTCCCCGACCAAATGACGTTTTTAGGGCGTCCGTCGCCGAAGTGCTATTTTGCGCCTCCCGGGCGGTAATTGCTGCGTTTACGCACGCCGCCGCCGGCAAAATTGCGCCTGTCGCCCGCCGCCTTGCGACAATCAGGAAAGGATCGCCGACCTCTACGGGGCAGGCGCTCGTTTTTGGAGCCCGCGCGGCGATTTCCGCGAAATGACCGAAAATGACGTTTTTAGGCGTCCGTCGCCGAAGTGCTATTTTGCGCCCGGGCGTAATTGCTGCGTTTTACGCACGCCGCCGCCGGCAAAATTGCGCCTGTCGCGCCGCCCTTCGCAACAATCAGGAAAAGGATCGCCGACCTCTAGCCGGGCAGAGAGTCCGTTTTTGGAGCCGGCGCGCCGATTTCGCCGAAAAATCACCGAAAAATGACGTTTTTAGGGGCGTCCGTCGCCGAAGTGCTATTTTGCGCCTCCCGGCATAATTGCTGCGTTTTACGCACGCACCGCGGCGCAAAATTGCGCCTGTCGCCCGCCGCACGTCGCAACAATCAGGAAAAGGTCGCGACCTCTAGCCGGGGCAGAGCGCTCGTTTTTGGAGCCCGGCGCGGCCGATTTCCGCCGAAAACCGAAAAATGATTTTTAGGGCGTCCGTCGCCGAAGTGCTATTTTGCGCCTCCCGGCGGTAATTGCTGCGTTTTACGCACGCCGCCGCCGGCAAAATTGCGCCTGTCCGCCCGCCGCCCTTCGCAACAATCAGGAAAAGGATCGCCGACCTCTAGCCGGGCGCTCGTTTTTGGAGCGCGGCGGGCGATTTCCGCCGAAATGACCGAAAATGACGTTTTTTAGGGCGTCCGTCGCCGAAGTGCTATTTTGCGCCTCCGGCGGTAATTGCTGCGTTTTACGCACGCCCGCCGCCGGCAAAAATTGCGCCTCTCCGCCCGCCGCCCTTCGCAACAATCAGGAAAAGGATCGCCGACCTCTAGCCGGGCAGAGCGCTCGTTTTTGGAGCGCCCGGCCGCATTTCGAAATGACCGAAAAATGACGTTTTTTAGGGGCGTCCGTCGCCGAAGTGCTATTTTGCGCCTCCCGGGCGGTAATTGCTGCGTTTTACGCACGCCCGCCGCCGGCAAATTGCCTGTCCGCCGCCGCGTCGCAACAATCAGAAAGGATCGCCGACCTTAGCCGGGCGAGCGTCGTTTTTGGAGCGCCGGCGCGGGATTTCCGCCGAAAATGACCGAAAATGACGTTTTTAGGAGTCCGTCGCCGAAGTGCTATTTTGCGCCTCGCGGTAATTGCTGCGTTTTTACGCACGCCCGGCCGGCAAATTCGTCCGCCGCCGCCCCTCGAACAATCAGGAAAAGGATCGCCGACCTCTAGCCGGGCAGAGCGCCGTTTTGGAGCGCGCGGCCGATTTCGCCAAAATGACGAAAATGACGTTTTTAGGGGCGTCCGTCGCCGAAGTGCTATTTTGCGCCTCCCGGGCGGTAATTGCTGCGTTTTACGCACGCCCGCCGCGAAATTGCGCCTGTCCGCCCGCCGCCCTTCGCAACAATCAGGAAAAGGATCGCCGACCTCTAGCCGGGGCAGAGCGTCGTTTTTGGAGCGCCGGCGCGGCGATTTCGCCGAAAATGACCGAAAAATGACGTTTTTAGGGGCGTCCGTCGCCGAAGTGCTATTTTGCGCCTCCGGGCGGTAATTGCTGCGTTTTACGCACGCCGCCGCGCAAATTCGCGTTCTCCGCCCGCCGCCCTCGAATCAGGAAAAGATCGCCAGCTCTAGCCGGGGCAGCGCTCGTTTTTGGCGCCGGCGGGCCGATTTCGCCGAAAATGACCGAAAATGACGTTTTAGGGGTCGTCGCCGAAGTGCTATTTTGCGCCTCCCGGGCGGTAATTGCTGCGTTTTACGCACGCCCGCGCCGGCAAAATTGCTGTGCCCGCCGCCGTTCGCAACAATCAGAAAAGGTCGCCGACCTCTAGCCGGGCAGAGCGCTCGTTTTTGAGCCGGCGCGGCCGATTTCGCCGAAATACCGAAATGACGTTTTTAGAGCGTCCGTCGCCGAAGTGTTATTTTGCGCCCCGGGCGGTAATTGCTGCGTTTTACGCACGCCGCGCGGCAAAATTGCGCCTCCGCCGCCGCCCTTCGCAACAATCAGAAAAGGATCGCCGACCTCTAGCCGGGGCAGAGCGCTCGTTTTTGGACGCCGGCGGGCCGATTTCGCCGAAATGACCGAAAATGACGTTTTTGGGGTCGGTCGCCGAAGTGCTATTTGCGCCTCCCGGGCTAATTGCTGCTTTTACGACGCCCGCCGCCGGCAAATTGCGCCTGTCCGCCCCTTGCAACAATCAGGAAAAGACCGACTCTAGCGGGGCAGAGCGTCGTTTTTGGAGCGCCGGCGCGGCCGATTTCGCCGAAAATGACCGAAAATGACGTTTTAGGGGCGTCCGTCGCCGAAGTGCTATTTTGCGCCTCCGGCGGTAATTGCTGCGTTTTACGCACGCCCGCCGCGGCAAAATTGCGCCTGTCCGCCGCCGCCGTCGCAAAATCAGGAAAGGATCGCCGACCTCTAGCCGGGGCAGAGCGCTCGTTTTTGGGCGGCGCGGCCGATTTCCGCCGAAAATGACCGAAAATGACGTTTTTAGGGCGTCCGTCGCCGAAGTTTATTTTGCGCCTCCCGGGCGGTAATTGCTGCGTTTACGCACGCCCGCCGCCCGGCAAAATTCGCCTCTCCGCCCGCCGCCCTCGCAACAATCAGGAAAAGGATCGCCGACCTCTAGCCGGGCAGAGCGTCGTTTTTGCGCGCGCCGGCGATTTCGGCCGAAAATGACCGAAAATGACGTTTTTAGGGCGTCGTCGCCGAAGTGCTATTTGCGCCTCCCGGGCGGTAATTGCTGCGTTTTACGCCGGCCGCCGGCAAAATTGCGCCTGTCCACCGCCCCCTTCGCAATATCTAGGAAAAGGATCGCCCGACCTCTAGCGGGCGAGCGCTCGTTTTGGAGCGCCCGCGCCGGCCGATTTCCGCCCAAAAATGACCGAAAAATGACGTTTTTAGGGGCGTCGTCGCCGAGTGCTATTTTGCGCTCCC
>CAAHFI010282353.1:0-10707 GCA_900893395.1 Euglena gracilis
GAGAAATTTGGTCTCACGGAAAATGTCACCCAAAAAGCGGAACTTTCCCAATCAAAAATCTTTGCGAGAGAATAATGAAAAATTACAGGAAGGGAAACCACAACAAAGAAACACAAAGCGACCCGAAAAAAAAACGACAACAACACAAACTGAACCAAAAAAAGAGATTTGATGAAAACAAAAAAGGACAAAAGCCCAACACAGCACATGTTTTGGCCCCCTTTCCAGTCCACGCCATCCAGACCTTGAGGGTGCAGAAAGACGAGAACACACACAACCAGCGCGAGGCAAAACACTCACTGGGGCCAGCGCTGCAAAGAGGGCCGGTGCAGACCTCGTGTGGGCAATCCTTTTGCAGCTTCCAGGGGTTGAGGAGGTCGTCCCCACGCCACGATCTACTCTGCGTCAAGTGGCTGCATTGTGCCCCTCGTTGGAAGAAGGGCCGTGTTTTTTTTTCCAGATTGGTCCAACTTGCCCGTAATGAGACAGCCAGATTCAATGTGGATTGCTCCCCTCAAACTGATATTGGTCCAAGGGCAACGTACATTTCAGAGAAAGAAGCTTCGAATTTGTCATCATCCAAAAAGACAAAGTGTTAGATGGACCATTGTAAAAAAAAAATAGAGGAATGAATAATTCACAAAAGGATTTGACCCTTGTTCACCTTGATCGGAGCATGGCCAAAGTCGCTTCTGCTTCTTTACCACCTGCACTTCCCGCCTTTGCTCTGGCCGCGATCATCTCGATTAACAGAGGCAGACTCAATTTTTCAAATTTTTTTCCCAGCGTATGTGCACACATGTGTGGAATGTCAGTTTACATTCGTGCAGGCTGACTCCTCTGCATGTAAACAAAATATATTGTGCGCTGACCCATCTGCACTTTTTCGGTAACTTTTTTTTTCGGGAAACCAGTCAGTCACTACCCCTGCGGGGGGGGGTCGGCACTCTGGAATCCAAAGGAAATTTGATTAAAAATAACATGAGAAAAGGGCCAAAAAAATTTTCCGACGCCTTCAGCGCCGGGTTTTTTGCCGACCCCCCCCCCCGGGGGGGAGGAGGTCCGGGCCAAAGGCCAGTCACTCACTCCAAAACCAGTCACCCACCACCCGGGGGGGGGGGGGGGCAGTAACTAAGTGATTGCATGGTTGGGGTACACACGCTGAGGCTACGGCTGGCTGTAGGTGCTGGTAGCGAGCGGACGTTCGTCACATAGTCCAGCAGGGTGCCCACACCTGCACGCCGTTGTTCAGCAGCTCTTGGAAGTCCACTGCGGAAGTGGCTTCAATACGTGCCATGCATGCAGAGGGGGAAAACACACGCCCATGACAAGGAACCTTGATGGCTTCCGAACAGACAAGGCGGCCGAATGAGCAAATGACAGTCAGCCTGGGATCCCTGACAGGCTCCCTGACTGGTCAGATCTGTCGACAATTCCCGCAGGGGGAGGTTTGCCTGATGCACAAGGTTGCCTTGGAGAGGTCCGATATTCTCAGCGTGCACGTTACCAGAGCACCATCCCGGTCCTTCGTCATCGCGATGCCGGCTTTCAAGGATGGGACGCAGGAGTACCCGGCCACCACCGGCAGCCCTCGCACGGCAGGCCGCAGCTCCGTTCGCCGGTCCAGCAGACGGCGGGGCAGTCCGTCAAGAGTGCTCTGCGGTACGGGCCAGCTGCCAACAAAAAAATCAAGTGCAGAGATGAGGGGAAAGACTGAAAGGAAAAAATTGAAAAAAAACGACATGAGGAAAAAAAAGGGAGAATGGAACAACTGTTAAAGAGGGGCACCTGTACCATTTTTTCTCCAGTCTGAGCATCAAAGCCCCCCCTGCATATTGTGTGTGCCGTGGCCACCCTGCTGAGCAGACACTCCACTGCCTTCCACCACACTTGGCATCAGGCAACTTGGCTACGCACGAAAGGCGAGAGGAAAGATGCGGCCTGGGCGGTAGTCCAATGCGCTGTCCAAGGAGCCCTCGGAGCAGTTCGCCACGGCCAGGGCCAGGTAGGGGACGTGCCGGGCGCGGCGCCGCACGTGCCGTTGCAGGCGGCGGTGAACGCGGTCAGGATAGCGGAAGCCGTTGGCGGAGGAGGCGGGGCCACGGCGCGTGGGGTGGCACTGAAATTTGCTGTACCGGCACACATATATGCATACATACATACATGTGACAGATAGAGAGATGGATGGATGGACGGATAGACAGACAGACAGACAGACAGACAGACAGACAGACAAACAGACAGACAGACAGACAGACAGACAGATACAGACAGCATATATATATATATATATATATATATATATATTATATATATATATATATATATATATATATATATATAAACATACATTATATATATATAATATAATATATAATATATATATGTATATGTATATGTATATATGTATATAAAAAAATAACAGACTGACAAAGGCAACACAATTCTTGCTGCTTTTGGATCCATATCAGGCTTCTCTTCAACAGCGTGCCTTGGCAATGGGGTGCCTGCCCAGAGGCAGGCTCAGAGCAGGCCCGGTTGGTTTTGGGCTCTGGTGCCTGCCCATCAAGCCAATTTCTTCATTGTAAATGGCCATTTCCAGATGCTGGCGCTTTGGCGCTGGGGAGGGAGAGCTATAGCACAACCCACCCCAAAAGTATCCGCCCCCTGCCAGCCCATAACACCCAGTCGCCCCGCGGGGGTGTGCACTTCCTTAAAAAGACACTTTCTAAAAAGAGGCCTGATCTATAAAATATACTGTTTGGTAAAATTACCCAACAGGGAGGAAAAATCCTCCGGAAGGGGTCATCTGACAATTCAGTTGATGCAAGCCTAGGTCGATCTTGGAACATGAGAAGCCGGTATAAAGTCGAAGGTGACACCTTCCCGGGGGGAAGGTGAGCTTCTGCTCTTCCATCCCGCATCGTGCCGTCTGCAACCGCCAGCTGAACCTCCCGGGTGTCGCTGAAGCCCCGGTTCACCACGTCCAGCGCCGTCGCCACAGACGCCAACAGGTCACTGTCGTAGCTCGCTTCTGGCGGCGGCGACCCCGTTTTCTGAGTACATTACGCCCTCGAGGCCCTCGGGAGGCACGTGGTTTTGCTGACACATGGACCTCAACAGTGGGGTTGACCCTGACCAGAAAAAGAACATCTCCAACCAAACCCGAAAATTGGCCTACAAAATTCTTGAAATAGCTCGATCGCATTGTTCTAGTGTCAGCAAAATCACGCGCCCTCGGAAAAAATTGTAGGAAAGAAACAACATTGGGGAAAAAAAGAATTAACTGTGCACAATTAACTGTCCACACAAATTTTCTCCCTGGACGTATCGGCGGTTCCTTGCGCCAGTGTGTGGGGTGGCCCCAGCGGCATCTGCACCGCCAGGGCCAACCTGCTGAACGCCAATGGCCCGTAGGCTGCGGTGACAGCAGCGCCACTCAAGTCTTCCTTCCAGGCTGTTGTCCGATGGCAATCACATGGACAACAGCACATTTGGGACACTCTATAGTAGAGGGAGGTGGAGTGCGGAAAATACCCAGTATTCCTGCTGAACCCTATCCCTTATTTAAACACTCACCCAAATCCTATGCCAATGGCCCCCCCGGGGGCCACTAGCTACCCCCCCGGGAAACTGTCACCTAACAGGTTGGAACGTCTTTGGGGAAAAACACACAAACGAGGCAAATGTTTATTTGTGATCGATTCGTTACTGCGTGTTCATCAGCGTGTATTAATCATTGTGATTGTGAAGTTCTCTTGACAGGGGCTTTGCAGACTAGCATGTGCTGAGAAATCCTTCAACCCCAGTCCAGCCAGCAGCAGCCTTTTTTCTGCACCCTTCGCTGCTGTTCATTGTTTGGCAGCTCCCAACTATATGGTCCACCAGGGGGGGGGCACATAGTTGGTAGGGGGGTCAAATTTTTTTGCGCTTATTGAAGGGAATAGGGTTGGGGTTACGACTTAGGGTTAGGGTTAGGCCTAACTTATGGAGTAGGCATTATGGAGTAAGTTAGGCCTAAAATTAGGGCTAACCAGTGCCTTGGCTGCGAGGTGACCTTTCTGGGCCAATTCTGGCTGACCCACAACCCAGGGGGTCCAGAGCAGGGTTCTATACGAGGGCAGGTGGGGGGGGGGCTCCCCGCCCGGTCCAGGAGGGGGGGAGGGCTGGTTTTCAACGCCGGCCCGAAATTTTTGCAATCCAAAATGTGCTGAAATGCCATTTGGGCACTTTTTTGACAAAAAAAAACGTGTCAAACAAAAAGAGGCTAAGCACCGGACAGAAAATTTGACTTTTAGTGGGGGGCCCAGGTACCCGATCCTCCTGGACCCTGCTTGGCAAGTGGGGGGGGGTCCATCCCCCTCCAGCAGGGGGGGGGATACCCTGGTTTTAGTCCAAATCAGTCAGGTTAGGCTTAGGGTTAGGGTTAGGGTGAGGGTTAGGGTTAGGGTAGTTCTGGTACCGGGGACCCTGAAAGGTTCCCAGGCGGGACCCTTACAGGTTTTCGGGCATGACAGGTTCCTGGGGGGGGGGCGGGGTGGGATAACAGAGGAGGGTCTGGTTATTTTGCCCTAAATTTTGTGAATCTTAACAAGGGAATATGCACCCTCTACTGTGCATCTGAAACGACAAAAATCACCCCAGCAGAACATCCGCCGGCGTGATGCCAACTGTTCTTTGGCTGACTTCTATTTTGTACCGCGGCGCCTCAACGCCGTTCTTTCCAAAAAATAAGGGTCAAACAGCAGAAGATTCCGGACCATTCATTAACTCAGCCACTTCCATGGAAGACCTCACGCGAACAAACAACAGCCTGCGTTTGTGTCCGCTGTGCCGGTGCTGCCGTCAGGGCCAACGCCAGCACGCTGCTTGCGTGGGTGGCGGTCTGCAGGCAGGTGCTGTTGCAGGGCGCTCCGCCGTGACGATCTGGGTTGGGGGACAGGCCCCAGCCCAACCCACCCGCCTGCACCCGCGCCTAAAGTCCTCTCAAAGTCTAAAGTCCGGCTTGAGGGCGAAGCGAACCATCAAGTGACCGGGGAGCTGGGGAGGTGGGGGCTGGGAGCTGGGGATCAAGTGTGGGGGTGGAGGGTTGGTCCAGGTTTTTTTTTTTAAGACCCCCACCCAACCAATCCGGTGCAGGACCCCCCCCCCCGGCTGGAGGTGACCACCCCCAAGAATTGGGCCGTCTAAGGGCATTTCCCCTCCTCGCCACCCACCCTTGGGGGTCTTCCGAGTTAGATTCAAGGGCGTGAATCCCATTCTTGAAAGAATACTCGCGCATATCTACGGAAGCCTAATGCCTAAATACACCCACCCCCGAAGAAAATGCAGGCCTCACAGCTTCTTGAACAGAGCAGACGAGGCCTGGGCTTGCCCGTCGTCGCTGCGCGCTTGGCCAGGACGTACTCGTGGTTGTCGGGCTTTGCCCGTCAATATTGGTCGTCCCATTGCGGGCCAGCCTGTGTGGAGTTCAACCAGCCAGAATAGCATCCAAATGGGGGCTGGAGGGGGAGAAATATGAATTTTAAAAAAAATGAGGCAAAATTGCAGCGGTACCAAAAATAGTACAGGTGTACGGCAAACACCGCAGAATATCGGAATGCTTCCATTACCCAGCAGGTGAAATCGGCATGCCTTGGAAGCCAAATCAATGGGGAGAATGCGGTAGGAAACCCATGCAACTTCAGTTTTGCTGTTGGCCCAATTCCCCAAATTAGCAGAGTCCCATATGGGTCAGAATCCACTGGGCGGAAAAAAGGCAAAACTTGGAGGAAATCCAGGACCCCCTTGCGAGGGTTGCTTCTCGTACATACTCAAGCACAGGCTTGGTTATGTGCCACGATGTTAATAGCGTTCACGGTTGCAGCCACGGGGCATATGCACCGTGCATGGTTGGCCCAGCGCGCTCAACACGGATACCACACAGCACACTAGGAACTGCGCACAATAATCCCACGGTCCTTTTTGGGGCCACTGGAACTTCCAGGGGGGGGGGGGACTTTTGGTAGGCTTTACCTTATCCAGTTTATTCTCTTTTGACCGCCCAAGGCTCAAAAAAAAAATATCTTTTTTCATGTTCTCAAAAAACACGAGAATTCCTTCGGCCAGGCTGAAATTGACCAACCCGGGGGGGCAGGGGTGCCTGAAATACCTTGGCAGTCAGGCAGTACCTCTCCGGGAGGGGGGGTCGGTGCCTGGTCGTGGGCCAAAAAAGTACCCAAAATTGCCGTTTTCTGGGCTTCCGGTGGCTTCAGCACCGGATGCGCCTTGGCCTGGTGCCCAGGAACTTTTGGCCACTGTCCCGTACCCCCCCCCCCACGGGGAGGGTCGGATGTCGGCGCCTTGGAGTGCTGGCCAAGGCAGGCACTGCTGTGATCGGCACCGCTGTAAAATTCAGCCTGTCTTTGGCGCCCCAGCTTCGTCTGGTGTAAATGCGCCATGTGAAATAATGGTACAAGTTGACATTCACCGTGTTTTTTGGACTTCAAACACCCAAGATTTTTGGAATTTCATCGTGTTCGTGTTTGAAATTGGGGCTTTGGCAATTTTTCAGGGAAAAATTAAGAGCAAGAAAATGTCCCTGGCGCTTCGTGCCACATGGGGGTCGATCGGTCGGGGGGGGGGGATCTTATTTTTTTGAATTGGTTATATTTTGGGGTGGTAATGATCGAATCCAAAGTGGAACCATTGCATTCGAAAATCACAAAAAACTGATGACCTTGAACCAGCAAAAACCTGAAGAAAGGTGCCTTTTGCAATGATCTATTCAATTGTGCACAGCTTCAAAAAAAAAAAGGCCTGGACATTAAACATTCAGGCACGGCATATCTCGACGGTGGCAAAGCTGTCCTGCAGGGCATCTGCTCCATATTGTACACCACCCCAGGCCCACCCCTCCGCGGACGTGTAGCCCGCCACCACTGATGTGGGCCGGTAGTCCCGGAAACCCCATTGCCAGTCGGCCATATGCTTGCGCAACGAAGTACCCCCCCCCCCTATGTCCAATGACCGGTAACCTCTGTCCTCTGACCGGGGGGTGGTCGTTGGACACAGGGTAGTGACCAAAAAGGTGTCCTCTGACCGGGGGGGGGGGGTGGTCGTTGGACATGGGGTCAAAAGAAAGTTGGTGGGTACCCAGGTCCCTACCCACCAAAAATACCCAAATTTTCCCTTCCGGCGCTTCGCGCCGAAAATTTGGGCAATTTTGACAAATTTTTGTCCAAAAAAGTGTCAAAAATGGCATTTTGGCCAAATTTTTGGCCAATTTGGACAAAATTTTTCGTCCCGGCGCTTCACGCCGGGACCAAAAATTTGGTCAAACCTCCGAAAAGGTGTCCTCTGACCGGGGGGGTGGTCATTGGACATAGGGGGGTCGTTGGACATAGGGGGGGGGGTAGGGAAACCTCTCTGGGAAATTGCCACCCAATCGGGTGGCCAAATGGAAGCAATATCCGAGAAATGGTTCCCAGAGAACATAGAACGAGCGCAGTTGTTCCAATAAGTGCTTCATTGTTCGCTTTAATCTGATAGAGTAAACTATGAATACATTGCATAAAAATAAAGCAATACCCCCCTGTATGCACTTTACATTTGGTGCCTTTTATCCCTTCTTCTGGCCTGGCGGTGTTCTTCGCCTCTGGCCCCTTTTGTCTGTGTACATGGAGGTGGCCGGAGCCTGGCGAAACTTACCTGGTTTACGATGCCGGCCAGGCACATGCTCCACTTTAGTTAGTGGGGGGGCTCCTTCACCGTGATGACGCACAGGTTACTCTAGTCCAGGACCCCAGCAGGTGTAACTCGGGTCCACTCAATTGGGAACAAACTCTCATGCACTCGAAGGTCTGTTCCAGGCCCGGAGGTGCTCTTGCCACAAGTTGGAAACCTCACAGCCACCGCTGTTGGCAAAGCAATGGGGCCATTCGACCCAAACAGAAGGCCGGAGCTGCCATTCAGGGCAGCAAGCGATGCAGCGTCCAGGTGCCCGCCAGGGGTGCAGTTGGCGACCTGGCACTGGCCGCGGGGAGGGCCAGGCAGGCAAGGGTGGGGGGGAATATTAATTAATAATAACTAAAAAATATATATAATATAAATAAAAATTAACTCATAAATAAATACATAAATAAATTAAAAAAAACAACAACAAGGAAAGCAAATGAATTTATAAGCAAATAAATAAATGAAAATAAATACAGAATAAATAAATGAAAAAAATATAGCAAATAAACAAATAAATAATAAAATTATTTCTAAATAAATAATCTGGTGATGGCTTGCGGAATATCACGGCTGACAAGTTGGAGTAAAGAATCCCTGATGGGCAGCAAATTCGATATGGGTTTTTCCTCGAGGATGGGACACAGAGGGACAAAGACGACGTCCAACA
This sequence comes from Euglena gracilis, assembly GCA_900893395.1. Lineage (NCBI taxonomy): Eukaryota > Euglenozoa > Euglenophyceae > Euglenales > Euglenaceae > Euglena > Euglena gracilis. Next base: position 8,384 of record CAAHFI010282353.1, read on the forward strand.
TTTTGGCATCCGCATGGCGGGTTAGTGGCAGCTAAACGGTCCCCAGGAAAAAATCAGTTGATTGGGAGTGATTGGCTGCAGGGAGATCTCAATTTTTTTTTAAAAAAAAAAACGAAAAGAATTGGTTGTACAAGACTGGGTTACCCAATTCTCTTTCAATAATGCGATCCGACTGGTACCAGTACTCCTGGTGCTGTTTACAAGACCAAGAGGCCCTTGGAGCCCAATTATTTTTTTTTACTTCTGTTATTTAGTTTATCTATCTATTTATTTATTCATTTTAAAAAAAAATAATTGGTTCCTCCATAATTATGCTCAAAGATTTCTGCAGTGGGAGATGGTCGTGTTGGGGCAGCCCCGCCCCCGGCACGGTAGCGGAGCTTGGAGGCGTACTGAGGCCACCCGGTGCTGCTGCTGAGGCGGCTCAGCACCACCTCGTGACCGCCAGGCAGTGCCGGGCCCCGGGGTGTGTGCAGCACGCAGCGGGGCTGCTGAGCGGCCGCCTTTACCTTGGCGCAACCTCAATTCCGCCACGCTGTTTCCATCGAACCACACTGCTGCTGTGTGCGGGCCCATCGTAACGCACACAAACAGGAGCCAGCCAGCCGTCAAAATCAACGGTGCATCAAAGGGACAGAACGGCGAAAAATTGCAACACTTGCATCAAGAGCGGCACAAAAATCTTACGGAACTGTGCCGTGGGCACGTTGACATATGTGGTGCACCGCCCGCGGGCCGGATTTGGACGACGGGGTGGTGGCAGGAAATGGACTGCTCCCTCCCCAGCAACCCATTTTTCCCAACACCCCGGTCCCCTTCCACAGCACCACAGTCCAAAGTACTGTGAGCGTATCGCACACGGCCCGGGGTGAGTTCAGCTGGTTCATGACAGCGATGGCGGTGCTGGCGGCACACTCCGGCTGGGGAATTTGTGTTTGCCGAGGGGGGGGGGCGTGGGTGCACTGAAAAGGAGGGAGATCAGAGAATGGAAATTTTGGAGTGGTGGGGGAGGGAGAAGCGGTCTCCACCCATTCGCCCATTACGAGGGGGTCAGTGGACCCTGAGTGGTGTCTGGGAAACCATCTGTTTCCTGGGACTAAAGACCCTGACAAAATTTGACCCTGACCACATCCCCAGGGATGGGGGGAAACCCCGTCTCTTTGCCGATCTCACACAGGTCCAGGGCTCACATTTTTCAGTAAGTAACCTCTGCCCCACTGGTGGAGTTGGGGAAACCTCGGTTTGCAGTCCGTGGGGAAAAATATCATGCAAAGCATTGACAAAATTCCCATTTACATTATTTCAAAAATAGATTTTTGTTTCCTCTGATCAGACTAAAATCCGTTCACCCATCCTGCCAGCCATCCTCTCAGGAACCTTCCAAAAAAAAAAAAGAGTATCTGGACCGCCATGTCATACAGGTGGTCCAGACGCCTATTGACAGCTATCGCAGAAGCTGGGGGCGTGGCTTTGGCTTTCTGTCTGGGCGAGGAACTGCACGCACCCCTCAAAAAGCGCCAGCAAAGGGGGACTGCATTCAAAGCACTTTCAATGCCAGTGGTGACATCTGGAACTTGGTATATATTCTGGTGCAAACGAACTTTTGATAAAGGTGCTATAGCCCCACCCCAAACTCCAAGTGCAAAACCTCTGGGACATTGTATTTGGAAGGAGGTTGCCAAGACGCATGTTGAAATGTGCGTGTGCGTATAGGCTACCTTGTACCTATCCTGCCCCTTGTACCTATCCTGCCTACGGAATCCCATTTTCTCTTTTTTCTGTGGCCGCCAGACCTTCTCAACGGAACTCTCCCACAGGTCGCAGAGCGGCCAGAGCTGATGACTGAGAGAAGATGCTGCTCCTCTGCCTGCCCTGTTCATGGGGGTCAAGAACCTATGGGTTGTGGCAGGATTGGTGGTCCCCCCCTCCCCACACACATCACATCTGGGGTCAGACATATTCTGCACGGTTCAAAAAAAAAGTGTCGAAAGAAATTTCTGAGGGTTTATCCCCCCAAAAAACGATCTTTCTGTTTGGTTGAATACGGTACCCAAGAAATGCCCCCAGGGTTATGAAAAGAACTTCCTGCGACGGAGGTAGCCAACAAAGTTTTGCAGGATGCACAACTTTCAGGAACCCCTTGGGCCGTGCTCGGAGGGCAGCACGGTTGGTGACGCTGTCCACGAACCACCCGTCCAGCAGCTGGCCCAGCAGCTGCTGCAGGAACGTGAGGTCCGCCGTTGGGGGGACTCCGACGAGGCACGGCATGCTGTCATTGGGGGTTTGGGGGGATCTGAATGAATAGCGTCCACGGAGGCTGGACA
>CAAHFI010283518.1:0-21587 GCA_900893395.1 Euglena gracilis
GTCCGCCGACTAGGCCTAGTCGTAGCTAGTCGGCGAGACAGGGGGGGGGTAGTGGGTAGTCGGCCAACTAGTCGGCCGACTACCCACTCTAATGTACTAACGGGTCAAAACCGCCGACTTTTAAGCCCCCCCCATGAAAAAAAAATCAATGCAAACTAGTCGGTTGGCTAGTCGGCGGTCATAAAAATGGTCTTGTGGCGGGCCCAAATCACCCGGAAATGGTCCGGATGGGTCCAAATAAGTGTCTTACGCCTAAATAAACACCCCCAGATGGAAATCTTTGGTCAGTGGGGGGGTCGGTGGGCCCTTGATGGGGGTCCGGAGGGGTAAAAAACCAATGATGAAACAGGGATTACATGAAATCCTTTAGAAATGCAAGCATTCTGCATCACGAGAGGCAGAAAAACTCCCCCCTCCACCCCATCCGAGCCTCAAATAACAAAATCCCTTCTGTGTTGGCAACATACTCGGGGCTAAGTCGTTTTTGTGGCTCACTTTGGCATAGGCGGGGGGGGCTCCGCCCCCCCCCGCACCCCCCCCCTCAAATAACAAATCCCTTCTATGTTGGCAATAGACTTGGAGGGATAACCTTTTTTTGTGCAAATTTTGACTTATATTGAAAATTCAATGGTCCGGATGGGTCCAAATAAGTGTCTTACGCCTAAATAAACACCCCCAGATGGAAATCTTTGGTCAGTGGGGGGTCGGTGGGCCTTGATGGGGTCCGGAGGGGTAAAAAACCACTGATGAAACAGGGATTACATGAAATCCTTTAGAAATGCAAGCATTCTGCATCACGAGAGGCAGAAAACTCCCCCCTCCACCCCAATCCGAGCCTCAAATAACAAAATCCCTTCTGTGTTGGCAACATACTCGGGGGCTAAGTCGTTTTGTGGCTCACTTTGGCATAGGCGGGGGGGGCTCCGCCCCCCCCCCGCACCCCCCCCTCAAATAACAAAATCCCTTCTATGTTGGCAATAGACTTGGAGGGATAAGACCTTTTTTTGTGCAAATTTTGACTTATATTGAAAATTCAATGGTCCGGATGGTCCAATAAGTGTCTTACGCCTAAATAAACACCCCAGATGGAAATCTTTGTCAGTGGGGGGTCGGTGGGCCCTTGATGGGGTCCGGAGGGTAAAAAACCACTGATGAAACAGGGATTACATGAAAATCCTTTAGAAATGCAAGCATTCTGCATCACGAGAGGCAGAAAACTCCCCCTCCACCCCATCCGAGCCTCAAATAACAAAATCCCTTCTGTGTTGGCAACATACTCGGGGGCTAAGTCGTTTTTGTGGCTCACTTTGGCATAGGCGGGGGGGGGGGGCTCCGCCCCCCCCGCACCCCCCCTCAAATAACAAAATCCCTTCTATGTTGGCAATAGACTTGGAGGATAAGACCTTTTTTTGCAAATTTTGACTTATATTGAAAATTCAATGGGGAGAGGTGTACTTTTGTCAAAAGTGGCCCAAAATGGACATTTTCCCCAATTTTTTTTGCATATTCACCCCCGATTGGGGGTTCTGGAGCCATTTGGGTGGGTTTTGACTGGTGTTGAGGTGATTTAGACAAAAATTTTCCCAGGGGGGGGCTTAAAAGTCGGCGGTTTTGACCCGTTAGTACATTAGAGTGGGTAGTCGGCCGACTAGTCGGCCGACTACCCAATTGGTCCGCCGACTAGTCGGCCGACTTAGTCGGCCGACAATTGGGTAGTCGGCCGACTAGTCGCCGACTACCCACTACCCAGCCCAGGCACTCAACCCCCCCATTATGTACCACCCCCATTATGTACCCTCTGGGCAAGGTTGACGGCTGGTTTTTTTTGAAACAAAAAATATGTTTTTTTCAACAGAAAAAACATGTTTTTTTAAAAAAAACAAAGGGGGAGCACACGGCTGGCCGACGATGGCCGACGGCGTGACGGAATAGTCATTTTCTATTTTTAGCGGCAAATGCCTAATTTTTGGGGGGGAACGTCCAAATTTGGGTTGGCAAATGCTTAATTCTCGGTGTAACCGGGTCATGTTCTTGTGCTATTTTTGAGTTGCAAATGCCTAATTTAGTGTGCTAGTTCCGAATTTTGAAGGGCAAATTATTTATTTAGTGGCAATTCCTGATTTCGGAGCAACCTCCTAATTTCATGTGCAAATTCCTAATTTTTGAGTGGCAAATGCCTAATTCAAGGTGTAAAACCCGAAATTTCAGTGGTAATCCCTAATTTGGTGTGCCAATTGCCCCCCCCCATATAAGACCCCCCCCCATATAAGACCCCCCCCCTGGCCGGGCCGAAGGCCGGCCCTTTGGCCGGGACCGACGAACCCCCCCCTATAAGAACCCCCCCCCATATAAACCCCCCCTGGGATATTGGCTCCCGAGGGGGGGTCTTATATGGGGGGGTTTGACGGCTTGTTTTTTTTGAAACAAAAAAAAAACATGTTTTTTTAAAAAAAATATGTTTTTTTTGAAAAAAAACAAAAAAAACGTCATGGGGGTTTTGGGGGAAAATTTTTGCAATGTTTTTTTTGGGAAAAAGTGCATTTTTTTATCTCTACAACGTGCATTTTTTTGTGGTAAACCGGCGTTTGAGACGCCGGGTTCAGGACAGAACCGGCGTCCCCCCCCACGGGTTTTCGGACGCCGGTTCTGTCCTAAAACCCGGCGTTAGGAACGCCTGGTTCTGTCCAAAACCCGGCGTCCGGTTTGGGACTGTACTTTGTGTAAAAAAGTGTGCCAATGTGACCCCAGAAACAAAAATCTCCTTGGATGAAAGGGGATAAAAGGCACAATTGCTGAGTGCAAAATATCATGGATGACTGACGGCAAGCGTTTTGGAGTTTCTGAGGTGGGGGGGGGAGGATTTGCTAGGCATACAGGTTGCTACAGCTCACTGATTACAGGGCAAAACATATTGCCGGCAAGGAGACACATTACAGAAATTTTGGCTGGACCCCACTGGATTTTTTCAGCAGTACGGTTGGGAATTTTGGGTGGACCCCCCTGGGTTTTTTCAGACATACGGCAGGGAAATTTTGGCTGGACCCCCCTGGGTTATTTCAAAAATTCGGTTTAATGTTGACTGCCCACCCCTGGGTTTTTCTTAGAATTTACTGTTGGGAATGTTGGCTGACCCCCCTGGGTTTTTAGAAATACGGTTGTTAATGCTGGCTGGAACCCCCGTGCGTTTTTCAGAATGCGGCTGGTAATGTTGGCTGGAGCCCCTGGGTTGTTTCAGGACATACGGAGGGGAAACTGTGGTTGGACCTCGCTGGGTTTATTACCACGGTTGGGAAATTTGGCTGGACCTGCTGGGTTTTTTTCTTCCGAAATACGTTGGGAATACGGCTGGAACCCCCATGGCTTTTTTTAGAGTTTCAGAGATTTTATTGTTTGAATCCTCTGGTTTTTTTCAGAATTTGCTTTGGGACGTTTTGGCTGTTCCCCCATGGGACTAAAGGGGAACGCTAGTGAACGTACTTCTAAGTGCTCCCTGGCCCGAAGGGGGTGAACGCCGGTTCTGTCCTGAACCCGGCGTCTCTAAAACGCCGCTTTTGATACGAAAACTGTGTCCAGAACGCGGTTCGGACCACGGAACTGTGTTCCAGAACGCCGGTTTCGGGCGGCAGCCCGAACCGGCGTTCTGGAACACAGTTCCGTGGTCCGAACCGGCGTTCTGGACACAGTTGTTGAAACCGTGGATTAGGGGCTCTGGCTTCACGCCCGACCGGCGTTCAAGGAATCCAGGCCAATTTCGGCCTAAATACCCATTTTTCGAACATTTTGGAGCATTTTTGGGCTCCTTTGGGCGCATGGCCATATCGACCGGGCCGATTGAAGTTTTCAAACGTCTGGTGCCATGTTACCCATCGATCGAAAGCTCTTCTCAAGTGCTTTTTGGCAGATGGCCACAGGATTCAGCAATAATCCACACAGCGCTTATTTTCAGCGATCGTGCATTCCAAAATTTGACATCCTAATTTGTGAAATCCCACACCTGAGGTGCCATACAGCATATCAATCGAAAGCTCTCGCCAAGGCCTTTCATTTGGTACCCACAGAACTCAGCTATACTGCAGAGCACTCTGAAAATCGGCGATCGCATTTTCCGACCCTGTTTCAAAGTCGAAATCCATGTTTCACCGGCCATGTTGCCCATCGATCGAAAGCTCTTCTCAGGGGCTTTCAGCAGATGGCCTCAGATTTCAGCCGTGCTGCATGGTATTCTATTTCAAAAATTCCCTAAATTTGGCCGAATGGAAATTGTTGCACAAAATACCCCAATATCTGGCCAATTACCCCCCAAAAACTGCTCAGATGTGATTGCCACATGTCTACTAAGCATTTTGAACACTTTTTGGCACTTTTTATTTTCGGTCCCCTGGACGCTATCTTCCCGCCCGAACCGGCGTTCCAGAACGCCGGTTCGGCGCAAAAATTTCTGCGCCGAACCGGCGTTCTGGAACGCCGGTTCGGGCGTGAAGCCAGAGCCCCAATACACGGTTTCAACAAGGGGGGGTGGACGCCGTTCTGTCCTGAACCCGGCATTCCCGGACGCCAGTTCCGTCCTTCGGATGGAACCGGCGTCCCCCCCCTTTTTTGTAGGAAACCCTAAAAGCATTTTTGAGAGTGATCACGTTTTATTGACTGTGCAAATGTGGAATGAACACGTTTATCTGCCAAAACTGTTTTTTTGTTACCCTCACCCCCCTAATTGCCCCCCCCCCCTAATTGGCTAATTGGGGGGTCCTTAAGTGAGGTCCATTAGCCAATTAGGGGGGGGTTAGCCCAATTGGCCAATGGACGTTCCCTTGGCCAACTTTAGGGCTCAGAAACCTCCAAAAACGTCCGTTTGAAAATGTTAAAATTGCCGGATAAGAAAAAGTCATGACCAATCCAAAAAATGCCAAAAAATTGACCAATTTTGCCCACGTCAAAAATTATGGGGTCGGGGTCCTCGAGCCCCCCCCTAATTGTCCACCCCCCCTAATTGGCTAATGGGGGGTCTGAAGGAGCCGGCCATTAGCCAAAATAGGGGGGGGTGAGGGTAGCTCTGGTTCTGGGCCACTTGCCGGCCGGGCTGGCACCATCAGACAGGCAATCAGGGTTGACGTTTTTTTTTGTTTTTTTTTAAAAAAACACAAAAAACATGTTTTTTTTTGAAAAGCAAAAATTGACCTTTTCCTTGCGAAATCGCCATTTTTGAGAAAATTTTCCGGGGTGGTTCGGGGTCACGGGGGGGGGGGTTCACGGGGGAACACACATTTTCGGTGGTTAATTAGGAATCATTGAAAACGAATTTTTTGGGGAAATCCCTTGTGGCGCCAAATTAGGAATCCCAACTTAAAATTAGTATTTTGACACCAAATTAGGCATCACCAGTCAAATTTTGCAAAATTTATGCCTCAAAATTATGAATCTACCTGATATATTTTGTCAGATTAGCATCACCGGCCAAGTTATTTTTCAGAAAAAAATTGGCCGAAAAGGGTCTTAGGTCGGGTCGGGGGGGGGGTCACGGGGGAATACTCCCTCTAAAGTTTTTTTATGTGTGAAAGTATTTCCAAATCTGTGTTTTCTGGTGCAAAAATCATGCTTTCAACCCAAAAAAAAGAAAAAAATGAATGCCGCAGAGATAAAAAATGAACTTTTTTTCCAAAAAAAATTGCAAAAAATTTTTCCCCCAAACCCTCCATGACGTTTTTTTTAAAAAAAACATATTTTTTTAAAGAAAAACATGTTTTTTTTTGTTTCAAAAAAAAACAAGCCGTCAACCTTGCAGGCAATTGCACAAAATCTGGCCCCCCAAAACCCCAACTGGATTGCCAAGCAGAGGGGGAGGGAGCCTTGTCTAACCGGGGTGGTGCATGCGGCACTTCAGTCGTTGCATGGGCCAATTTTTTGGCAATTTTTCGGAGAAATGTTAAAAATGTCACCTTGTTTGGACATTTTTTCGGGTCCGGAAGGCAAATTTTCTGATACGAAAACTGTGTCCAGAACGCCGGTTCGGGCGTGAAAGCCGTGTTCCAGAACGCCGGTTCGGGCCCCTGGGTTTTTCAGAATTATGGTTAGGAAATTTTAGCTGGACCCTTGGGTTTTTTCAGAATTACGATTTTGGACCCTTTTCGCAAATTCCAAAATCCACTGTTCACCTGCCATGTTGCCCCTTGATCGATAACCCTTCTCAAGGGGTTTAGATGGCCTTAGATTTCAGCCCTGCTGCATGGTATTCTATTTCAGAAAATCCCCAGATTTGGCCAAATGGAAATTGTTGCACAAAATACCCAATTTCTGGCCAAATACCCCCAAAAAGTGCCCAGATATGATTGCCTCGTGTCTACAAACCATTTTGGACATTTTTGGCACTTTTCATTTTCGGTCCCCAGGACGCCGTTTTCCCGCCCGAACCGGCGTTCTGGACACCGGTTCGGCGCAGAAATTTCTGCGCCGAACCGGCGTCCAGAACGCCGGTTCGGGCGTGAAGCCAGAGCCCCAATACACGGTTTCAAGGAAATACATGTTTCTAACAATTCAATCTGTTTTCGGGTCATTTTTGGTGGGTTCAAAAATTTTGTGATCTCTTTGGCACCCGAAGGGGTCGAAGGGGGGGGGGTAAGGGCCTTCGGCAAACGTGGTCTCCAACCCAAGTCAACCATGGGCGCCCCCCCCCCCGGTTTTATGATCTGAAATGGGAAAATAAAACACAAAAGATGCTCTTGCCCTCAAGTGCCATCGCGCATCAATCTTTGCAATTTCTCTTGATTGTCCTTCCGGGGACAAATTCTACAGTGGGTTGTTAAATGTTTTCTTTCTGGGGTTGTGCAATTCTGCCCACCGGATGATTTTTCGCAGCAGAGGTTGGCAAATTTGCCACCGGTTCTTCTAAAAAAAATGCTTTTGCCGATTTGCCGATTGTCTTTCCTTCAGTCTTGGACTTGTCGATCCTTTTTGTATGGGCTGCGTCTATTGTGTGGAGCAGTCAGAGGTTGCTATTGTTGAATCATGGGGAAAGTACGAAGCCACACATCTCCCTGGCATTCATTGTTTAGTTCCATGCAGAGATCAAGTTGCCGGCAAATTGACTTTGAGGACACGAGAACTCCACATCAAAGTTGAAACTAAAACAGCTGACAATGTGTTTGTGACAGTGCTCATGCTCCTTTCTTCATCCCTTGTAGTTATTTTTCCCATTTTATATCAGAGCTTGAAAGAACTTTTTGAGGATTTTGCCTTTCACTTTTTTTCCATGCAAAAATTTACCGACACTAACAGATTCTGCAGGGGCGCTGGGACATGCGAGCGAAGCGAGCGGCCCGGTGCCCCTGCTGTTAGTGTCGTTCTAAAACCTATTTTGTGTGCCCGCACGCCTGTCTTGAATTTCATTCTACCGAACCGCCTGGATGGAAATATTGCCAAATAAGTGGTTTCCTGAATGGAGATCCACCGACCTAAACAGATTCCGATGTCTTGGAAATCGACCAACCTTTGTTTCATTTTTCTGAATGACATTTTGTTCCATTTTGGGCATTTTTGGCAACATCTACATTTCCCCAAATTCTCGACCAATGAAACTGAAATTCCTGATTGTTAGATGATCAGGATCGTATCCGCCTGTTTCTGTTTCCACCAAAGAGTAGTAGCCTAGTAGGTCAATCTTTGTTCTTAATGGGATCCCCACCCCATTTTGCACAGCCAAAGGAAAAACCAGTGAAACCAGATTAGGGGAACCCCCTTTTCCATTTGTTTTATCGAAGCTTTGCATCGGTCACAAAGCTCAGTGGCCAGAACACAGGGTCAGTGACCTGAGGTTGTGGGTTCGAGCCCCACTGTGTGCATTTCCATTTTTGCACTAATGTGAAATGATGTGCCTTGGGTTCAAAAACTGCATTCACAGTGGGGTTCATAATGGGCATTTTTTTGAAGAAAAAAAACAAAACAATGTGCTCTTTTTAAAAAAAAAACATCAAAAAACAAAAGGGGAATTTTCATTGAAAAAAAAACTCGTCCACACTACGAAACAGAGTCCTCGGGATCCTTTTTTCACCACAGCAGGTGCTTTTTGCATCTCAGCAACAAGAAACTCCAGGGATGAAGGGGCTTTCAGACTGGCCTCCCACACGAGGTTTTGCCGCTTGGCCACGAAGAACAATCTATAAAAAAAATGAAGAATCAAAATTTCGCTTTTCAACTTCACCTATTTCAACATTTACGGATTTTAGCAGGGGCACCGTTACAATGAAACGGGTTTAAAGACAGGAGCCCGTTTCTTTGAAACGATTTTCAGAGGGGCGCCTTTACTATAAAACGGTTTTCTGAGGGGCGCCGTTTTCTTGACAAAAACCACAAAAAAAAAACGGGAAAAAAGCGTCCGTACGGGTTACTAATCGTCGAACGTTGTTCAAGACAGGCGTGCGGGCCCTGCAAAATAGGTTTCAGAACAATCGACTGCACTAACAATTTTAGCAGGGCGCCGGAGGCGCCAGGCCGCCCGGCGCCCCTGCTAAAACCGCTAGTGGCAGTTGATTTTTGTATAAAAACTTTTTTCTGGGCTCGATGTCTGTCTTGAATTTCTGCTGATTTAAATGGAATTCAGGCTAAAATTGTTTAGGTCATTCCATTCAGGCGCCCGCTTAGGTCAGTCAATTTCCAAGCCGTAGAAATCTGTTGCTGGTCAGATTCGGAATTTTTAGTGAAATTTTGGACATTTTTGGAGTTTTACTTTTCTTCGAAATTTTGGGCACCATGGAGTTCAGGGAGCATTTTTAGCCTAGTCAGAGTGAATTTTTTCGGTCAGAGGGCAAAGATGACAGTTTTTATTTTCTTGTCAATTCAAAGTTTTTTGTCCATTCTGACTTGCATGGCTGTCATCGCCCACATAGCTGGATGGAGATGTGTGTTCGAACTGCACCATAGTTGGCAATTTGTTTTTTTTTGGATGCTGTTTTTTTCAAAATTCAACAATGTTTTTTAAAAAACAACAAAAAATACCCATGAGGTTTTGCACAGAAAAAATTTTGAAAGCATATTTTTCACTCATTTTGGCAATTTTGGGTCATTTCTGCCAAAAAATCCTTCCACAAAAAAGTGAAAAAAGTCATAACACAACATTGTTTTGCATTTTGGATGGTTTTGACCATTTTTTTGGCAGTGTTTGAATTTAGTGTCAGCGGCCCAAAAAAGGCTGAATGCCAAGATTTTCGAGGTGTTCGCTGTGAAGTGTGTAGTGTTTTGGTGGCACTGGAAGTGTGTGGATCTCCGACATCCATCCAGATTTGGGTGGATGTGCGAGGGCTGTCGCAACGCTATGCAGTAGTTCGGTTTCAGTTGTGCAGTCCTGGTCGTGATTGTGTCTGGGTTATTTTTGTCACGTTTCTGTACTTACCACGTTTTCAGCTCTTTTTGAGCTCTGGGACACTAGAACCAAACCTGCGTGTGCAATTCTGCATTCACATATTCGTCATCTGTTCCATCAGTTACCAGGCAGGTACAAGTACAAGTAAACGGGCGCCCCTCTGAAAACCGTTTTAAAGAAACGGGCGCCTGCCTGTCTTGAAAACCGTTTTATTGAAACGGATGCCTGTCTTGAAAAACCGTTTCATTGTAACGGCGCCCCTGCTAAGTTCCGTTAATGTCATTAAATTTTTAGGACAGGCGTCGGGCCCTGGAAATAGATTTTAATGGAGGCTGGGTGTCAGGGGGAGATGAATTTGAGGGGGGGTCTGGCCGGGGCGGCGCACGCGGCGCTTTTGCTACGGGCCAAATTTAGGACATTTTTTAAAAAAAATTGAAAAATAAAAAATTTCGGTAGTTTTTCAGACCGGGACAGCAGTTGTTTAATGAAATAATGTCGAAAAAATTCAGTCCAAGTTTTTTGGGGCATTTTGTGGGTCAGATTGTTTTGTGACCGCCTAGGCAGAGGGGGGGGATGAGGGGGGTCGGGTGGGGGGGGGGCGCCACAGCATGCGTTGCGCCACGGCGCCAGGGGGGGGATGGCGTCCGGCAAAATGGCGCCATCTATACAAACAAGCCATTCACCTCCAAATGTTGAGTCTCAAATCATTTTCTGAACATCCACTTAGGCGGCCGGATTTGCACTCAAGTTTTTTTATGATTTGCGCACTTGCACTGCAGTATTCAAGCCGGTTCAGTCACCCCGTCGGCACCAGTTCCAAGTGTCGTAACAGCCGGTGTGTGCCTCTCACCTGTTTGATGTACGAGAGCACCAGTCTCACCCTCGGCCCTATTCACGTCACTCGGTAAGCAGCATGCACACCAAACCACCGGGAGTTAATGCCCTACAACACAGGGGTGTAACAGTTCATTAACTGTCTTCCGTGTGTCAGGGTACAGGGTCCCAGAAATTTCGTAAAATGGTCGAATTTGCGCAAATGAGCCATTTCAAAGAAGAAACCCTTAAGTGCAAATCCGGCCGCCTAAGATCCAGCAAAAATCAACCAATGTAACCAATATGGTTTTTGCATTTTCAGAACGTCGCAGGGCAAAAAAACACCCCATTCAATCAAGTGACCACCCAGAATGACATGAAAAATGAAAAATTAAACACAATAGTGGGGAACACAGGGGGGAACACAAACGTGTTTTTTTTTACATTTTTGGATTTTGGCAAAATTTGCTTTTTCTTGGCATTTTTGGGATTTTTTTGTTGAATATCTGAAAAATATCTGATCCAAAAAATTCCTCATTTTTGTCCGATTTTCCGCCGACGCTTAAAATTTTGTCAAAAAATTTCCACTTTTGTAAATAATTGGCATTGCATTTTTTGTCAACAAAATGCTTATTTTTATGCAAAATGAGAAATTTTCCCCGGCGGAGCCGAAAATTCCTTTCCAATGTACATCCTGGGAGATCCTAAAGAATTTTGTATGCAATTTGCGGTTTTTTTTTGTGGGTTTTTTTGTGTTTTTCGGTGGGTTTTTTTTGTTTTTTTGTGTTGTTTTGCGTCGTGTTTTTTTGGGGGTTCCATGTGTTTCCCCCTGGTAAACAGCGTGGAAAAGATTTCAAATGAACAATGTAAGAGTGGGATCGAATGTGTAGTGCCACTGACCTCCCTTCAATGGTTGGGTTTTGGTGCGGGTGGGTGGTGTATCACACCGAGAGGCCCCGAAACAGTTTTGAGCGGAGAGAGTGAAGCAAAGGGCTTTTAGAATGGAAAGAAAGAGTGCGACACCAACCGTCACCATCATGTTCATGCAGGGTTGCTTGCATTCCTTGAATCTGTTCTGTCATATCCCCCCCGATCTTGTCCCATACCTTGGCCCACAACAGTCCCGGTGTGGGACAAGATCGGGGACAACAAGGGGGTCAACAAATTTCCTTTTGTGGACCCTTCCTTAACCCAGGCCATTGGCCGGGCATGAGACAAGATTGGGGACAAGATCAAGATCGGGGGGGGGATGATAATGAGGAAGGACCCCAAGATAGTTCTGTCTCAAATTAGTCCCAGACCCCCCCATTGTTCCTGACCTGAAACTCTCAACAGTTGACCCCCCACCCCAAATGGCCCAAATTTCATTGATTTTTCATCGAAAACCCCCCAAAAATTCAGTGCCTTTTGGCGCTGGAACCCTGCCCCTCTCTGGGAAGTCAGCCGGTCCGAGTGACTAGCGAAGTCAACTGTGGGGGGGGGGGTCCAGCAGCCCAACCTCCCCAGTTGACAAACAAAGTCCCGAACCGGGGGCGGTCCGAAAATGAAGTCAACCCAACTATCTACCTCCAAGGATGGCTGGAGACAAAGACCTATCAGAGGCAACTGCGCTTCCATAAGCCTGCAGTTTTCTTTCAAGACCGGAGGCGTCCAAAAAATGCAATTGGAACGAAAATTGAGAGCAGCAATTCCAAATTTAAGGCCTGTTTTTTTTTTGAAAGAAAGCATTTTTCTTCTTTTTTCAAAAATAACGGAACATACCATCCTGGGTATAGTATTTTGTGCAATTTTTTTGCAACGTTCATGTTTCCTTTTTTTGCAAGTTTTTTTTGCAACTATGCGCAAAACCAAAAGAAACAAATGGAAATTTTTACATTTTATATCTTTCAAATGTGAACTCCTGCGAAAGGAGACCAGGCAGAGGGGAGGGGTTGCAGCGCGCGCCGGGAGGTCCAGTGGGGCAGAACATGCGGTGCTTGCATTGTGGCGTGGGCCAAAATTTGGTCATTTTCTTCGGAAAAATGTTGATGTTTTGGCCATTCTTCGGGTCGGGATGGTGATTTTTCCAAGGAAACACATACAGGAAAAATAGTTTTAATTTTCGGGCTATTTTACGAGGGGTCAAAATTTTTTGAAACCCCCCAGCAAGGCTGGCAGTAAAAAGAATTTTTTTTTGAAAAAAGAACACAAAAAAATCCAACAAGGGTTGGAGGAAATTCTTTTGAATGGGAATTTTGGTAGGTGGTTTTCCATTCGGCGCCATCATACACAGCGATTTCCAGGGGGAATTTTGCCTGTGCCAGGCTGGGCCGCCGGGCTGCCGCGAAGTGCCTCCGGGTCGCCGCTGGAGGAGAAAAAGTCCCTTTTCAGAAAAGCCATCTTTTATGGCATTTTTTAAAATTCAAATCCCGACCCGGCTCGGCAGCTTGGGTCGGCCTGACCTCCAGCCTGGGCGCAGCTGGATCTGGTGGAGCATGCTGTCCTGGCTGTTGGCTGATGGCCCAGCCCGGCCTGACTTCCTTGCATCCCACCCTAAAAGGGGCTGCTGCGGGGGGGGGGGTTCCCATCCCTCCTAGTTTAGTCGTCTCTGCCAAGGAGCTGCATATTTGAAGACCAAAAAAAATCTTCATTTTTGCTGGGCTTTTTGAAAAACTCAACAACCAGTATTGTTGAGCACCACACGTTCAGGGCAGACATTTATCAAGCCAAACAAAATTTTGTTGTTTGGGCGACTGGGACCAACAGACTGGATCAAAATGTGAACAGCAGTTTCAACCGAAATTGCAGCGGTGTGACGCTTGGCTTTCAGTTGTTGGAGAGGGAGGGGACAGGTGGAAAACAACAGGGCAGGGATGGGATGCAGTAGCCTGAGAAACAATATTGGTTGAAACCCATGTTCAGCAGCATTTTGCACGCAGAAATATAGGGGGTGATAGCTTCGGAACCAGTCGTACACCTGCAGTGCGGTATTGTGTCTCTTCCCCCCCCACGTACATAACATCCTGATACCTCAAAAACTCCCCTGGTGTATTTATGGGGAGGTCCAATAAAGGCAAAATCCCTGGACTGGTCACCAGCGGCCTTGGACGGGTCACTGGAGGCCAAAAAAAGTGCGATTGGGAGGGAGGGTGTTACTTAATTGGGGTGGCATTTATGTCGGGAGTGGTTCCATATCTATTAAAAAATATGCTGTGTGGTACAGTGTCATGTGGTGTGAGGAAAGCTGGACGATGCAAACTTAAAAACAGGAGGGGCTCGTTGCTGGGGTTTTGCAATGCGAGTACCCCTGGGCCAAGGTGCTGGACACCGGCCTGCGGCAGGCCTTCTATGAGCTGTCCCATCCAGGCTGAATTTTGAAGGTGAGGCCGACCCCGCTCCGGGAGGGGGTAATGCCTGGCTGCCAGACACCAAAGGCCCTCCGACATCCCCCTCTGCCGGGGGTTGGACATACTCAGCCTAGTCCCATCCAGACCAGCAGCTGCACTCTTATGTCCTGAACAATGCCCACACAGGCGCTTTGGTTGGCTCTGAAGGGGGAGGGTTGCACCGGTTATTGCTTAAGGGTTCGCAGTGCCCCGGGGGGGGGGGGGGGGGCTGAATTCAGGGGGGAGAAAATTGCACCGTGCAATTTTTGCAGTTTGTGCAATTTTCCGATTTTCCTGAAATGTGCAATTTTGGCAATTTTGTGCAATTAATTGCACATGGCCCAGGATATTTTGTTTTGGAAAAATGTCAGTTTTTGATGCCTTTGAGAGCTTACCGGTTTTTTTTTTTTGCTGGGAAACTGATGTGCGTAGTGAAAATTTCCGTTCAAAGGCTGTTTATTGTTGGTTTACTCAGTGTGCGAACCCTAACTTGAGTCCCCTGCCCAAGTGTCTTCCAACAGAAAAGGAAAAGGAAAGGAAGAAAAAAGGAGTTTTTTTATTTTTTTTGGAAAACCGTGCAATACGTTTTTTTTGGTTTTCGTGGTGCATGTCCCTGGCATTCTTGTGAAGTCTGTCCATCCTCTACACGTCGTCGGGTTTTCAAATTTCTCAAGGCGCAAAGGTCGCCCCCTGACCCTCCCCCCAAAGTAGGGGGCACCCGCTGGAACTCTTGCAGGGTTTCCCCCTCAAGAAAAGGACCCTGTTACTGTGCAGGGACGCTTTTTAAATGGTGGTGTGAGCATCTTTTGGAAATGAAAAATTTTTTAGCATCGGAAGTACAGCGCATGAACGTTGCGTCTTCCGCTGGATGATGAAAAAATTCAGGATGTCCACTATGATGCTGTTCAATTGGTGACATTGATGGCCGCTTTGTTTGACCGCGGCGGACTGCTGCCCAACAGGCTTCACCTGTTTTGCTGTGCCGCGCTGTCATTTTGGATGTTCTTGACAAAGGAACAAGATGAGTCTCCAAGTAGGTGCATGTGTGCATGCTCGTTACACAGGGATCCAATGCAATCTCCAAGTATGTGCAATTTTGTGCAATTTGTGCAATTTTGTGCACTTTTGTGCAATTTTTTTTGCACTGCAATTTTTGACCTTCCGATGTGCAATTTCTCCCCCCCCCCCTGCTGAAACTGCAGCTAGTCCAAATCTGCCCAGTGGGAATTCCAGTGGACTCCCGGCGGGGGTCCGCCAGCAGGGCTAGCTAGTGGAAAGATTGAAAAAGATTGAATTTTTTTTCAAAAACTTGCCAAAAATGGCCATATTTGGCCATGTTTGGGATTTTTTTTTTGGAACATTTAAAAACCTGATGTCCACCTCGGCACACAGCGCGCCGAAAATTTTTTTCCAGTCAGGGGGGACCCCCGGACACCGGCATTAAGTGAGCGTTGGTTTGTACAGAGGGGTCCCTCCTCCCTCGGAGTAAGGGCGGGGTCCAACCCCCCCCCCCCTCAGGCCCCCTCATTTTCTTCTTGCTCCAAGAAAACATCCAAGGCTGGGGGTCGAGTGGAATACCAAAGCAAATAGAAATAAGGGAACAGTGAGAGGACACATCCATTTTTGATTGTGTGAATCAGTTTCTGAGTCGGACGTTCACAACGCTGGAGAGCCTTTGTGACCTGGTCAGGGCCCAGATCCCGAAGTACGAGCTCGACCAGCTGTTTTTGGCGAAGGATGAGATCGCCAAAACCCTGAAAACCGAGCTGGAGCATGAAATGAATCATTTGGCTACACGATCGTGCAGACCCTCATCACGGACATAGACCCTGCTCCGCTTTATGCTTGAAACCACAACCTCATCAGCTCATCGTCTATGCTTTGGAAATTCTGTCGGTGTGAGTTGATTTCCACCATCGTCATAAAGCGCTCGTTTAGAGAAAACAAAAGCAACAAACGCATACGCACATATCCAACCTCCGCATGTGACCAAGTGTGCCCGAGTCAACCTGTGCTTTTGCTGCGAAAGCGCATTAAAAAACTCCTCCAAAAGGGAAGCACTGTTTCTTTTGATTTGACTTTAACATGCCACGTTGACGTCGTGTACTGTGGCATTTTTTTTTTCTTTTTCAATCTGGCAAGCGATTTCAGAATACCAAGCATGCTTCAGAATCAGACGCAACGGTGAAGCGTGCTGGACAGGCTTCTTCAAAGCAGTCTCCTCTCCTCCAACTTAGCAACAAACTGTTACCGGCTGACAGGATAAGATCAGACAGACCGCAGGAGAGTTCGACAGACCTGTCCTATATGGTGGCCAGATGTTTCTTTTAAAGGCTGGCGACCCGTGGGCTAAGTTACCCCCCCCCCCCCCCAGAAATGCTGTAGTTACCCCATAGCACAAGGCACATTAGTTTGGTTCAAAAGGGGTGTTGTTATCATAGAGGGGGGGAAGGGGGTTTCCAGAAAAAAAAAAAAGATGAGTTGGGGGATGGCCACAGGCCCCTCTCCCCACCACCCAGGGTATTAAGTGAGCGTTGGTTTTGTCCAGGATGGAAGGGGTCAAACTATTGGGGTCCATATCCCCCTTTCCCCTTTCAGACCAAGGGTGAGGGGGTGTCCGGGACCGACCCAGAAACCAAAATTATTTTTCTTTGGCACTTTCGTGCCGGTGAAGATGAAATTTTGAGTGTACGGTTGGCCGATACTTTTTTCAGCAAAAAAGTGCGCGAGAACGCCACTTTTGGGCCTGTTTGTCAAGGGCCGAATTATTCCGGTGCATTCCACTAAAAAATTTTTGCCCAGGGGAAGTGGGGTCCGACCCTCCCCTCCAGGGGAGGGAGAGGGGTCCAGACCACCCCGCCTCCCCTCCTCTCTGCCACTTAAATACCCTGCCCCACCGTCCGTCACCCCCCCCCCCTGTGCTGGCCCGGAGGCATGGAATTCGAGACTGTGGTCACTGCTGCAATGTGCGAAAACGTTGTACACAGAACTTCCCAATTTTTTCCTGTTGCCATCTTGCCTATGTTGATTACTCTCTGGAAACTGCAGCAAAAACAATAAAACCTTCTTTCAAAATATTGTTCACAAATTACGTGATCTGACGCTCCATGAAGACTCTTCCAGGTTACCAAAAGCCGTTATTTATAACTCATTGTTGGCCTGGATGCAAAGCAAACTTGAGTGCAAGGACTCCATAGATTGTCAAATGAAGCCTGGGGCTATGAATGACATCAACGCTGCCCAGCGATTGCGTGTCGCCTTCATACTTCCTTTCCTCTGTTCGTTGCCGAGTCGGCTACTTGAATTTTTCCAACATTTCTGAATCTTGCAGCAGTTTCCAAAATCGTTCAGTTACGACTCTGCCCTGTCTCTGTCAGTGAAAGGCAGTATGGCAACGGCTCATGACAAGGCGGAGGCGGAGAAGTTGGCAATTGTCAAAGCAGCTGAGGCGGATGCCGAGAGCAAACGGCTCTCTAAGGGAGAGGGCCAAGGGATGGCAACACTATCCTCTACATCAGCAGAATAGTGGAAGTGCAGTGGAATTGGGGCCTCTTTCCTGTTTCCCGAACAACCCCCCCCCCGAAGAGCTTCCCCGCCTACCATGATCCAAGGTGGCCACTTATTTTAAGGAAGCTTCCCATATCGTGGCCGAAGTTTATTCAAATTTGCATGATTCTGAAAAGAGTTTTACATGTTCTTTCGTATTCCAGGAAACCGTTTTGCTGTTTGTTATGTTTACACTCCCCTGAACCTACGAAAAGAATTTTTAAGATTTACAAAGTGCAAAGTTGTGTCCACAAGTCCACACTTTGTGCTGCTCTTGTATCAAAAAGGTCCTCCCCCTCGTTGGCGTTGGCCTGGCCGAGCAACGCAAGGCGATCATTATGGGCCTCCATGACTCCATTCGAATGTTCACAGCCCGACAGAGGTACCCCATAGACGTTACCCCCTTCATTACAGGACAGCTGTGTGTCCTTTGTGTTTTTTTTTCGTAGTTGAGGAGATGCCTCTCCCCCACACTAACATCACGCAGTCGGAGGTGATGGAGCTGCTCCTCATGAATCAGTACTTCGACACCCTGAAGGAGATGACCGCTTCCTCTCACGCGAAGACAATCTTTGTTCCCCACGACCCGGTCGCAGGCCGGGCCATCCCCTGGAGTTGTGTGATACCGCTGCTGGTCCGTTGCTCACTCCAAAAGTGTTGGACAGGGTGGTGCATGAACCCCCACCCCAAGACAAAGCATCTAATTGAGAGCATGCATCCATTTGAGGGCCCCTGGGGGTTGCTGAGCTTGGGTTAGAATTCGGGCTGCTTGCTAATTCCCTCCGGGGGCTGTGCAGGCTGGGCCGTACCAAATGGGACAATTGCCAAAAATCACCTGCAGAACACAGCTTTGAAAAGAAAATGAGCGTCTGGTGACTCCCCCAAAACCCCCTGAAAACCCTCAAAACCTTTTTTTTATTATACCATTTCGACCATTTCCCAGTTTTTTTGGGTTTCACTCAGCAAAAAGGGGGCTGATGTTGGGCTGGTGGTACCCCGGAGGGGGGTGCTGTGGGCTGGACCGGGCCAAAATCGACCTCTGGGGTCTGCAAAACCTTAGAGAGCCAATGACCCCATACCTTTTAATGAGGTGCCAGCACCGATGGCATTGGTAGCCCAGCGATGATTCATTCTTCAAATGAACTTCAGATGAAGGGTTTTCTCTGAAATGCGAATTCCCTCCACTAAAACCACGCGCCAGAGAGAGAAGGGATACAGAAAACATCGCACTGTCCCCCAGACGCCCCAGATGGAATTACAGCATTTTTCACACCGATATTGCGTATGCCGTATCCTGGGGTGCTTGCTGGCGATGGGCTTTTTTAGCCTGCCCAAACGAGGGCATTTTCATTTATTTCATTTCGTCGAAAAAAGTGCTCAAACACAGTCAAAATTGGTGAAATGAAATGAGCGTTTTTCTCCTTACATGGTTTCCGTGCATATTTTTTTGACTGAAATTTCAGTCCAGCTGCATTTGGATGATTTCCTTTTGGGCTGTAGCCCGGTCAAGCCTGGCAGTCACCTGGCCTCCTCCCGCCGTCCTCCGCTGTGCTAACTGTATTCCCCATCCTTCAATTTGCGGGAAAAAACAGCCTGACACATCACACCATCATGTGGTGGCTCGCCCTCGCCCAGGGCATCGGGCAGCAGATACGACAGGGTTTTGCTGGAGGCTGGTCAAAGCTTTAAAATGGACTGAACTCTGTCCCCGACCAACTGCTGTCTGGGGGCCTCCCCAGTCAGGGCGTCGCTGAAGCCAGAGAAGGGTAACCAACTGCCTGCCAGAAGGCAGCCCCCGAAGCGACTACCTGGGAAGGTGTCAAAGTTGATGTGGGCCAAAGTTGGACGAAAATGCACCTGGCACACATCATTGGTTGATTCCCAGTTGTTTTTTTCCTCGCAGTTTTCGAGCCTGGCTGGACCTTGGCCCATTCCGATCGGGACAGCCAGAAATTTTTCCAGCCAGCCCGAATTTCCTTTCCTCTGAACTTCCTCTGAGCTGGATCCTTCACTGGAGGGTTACCCCCTCAAATAATACCCCTGGGGTATTTTTTTTCCGCCCGATGTCCCAGCCGAGGAGGAGGGTATTATTGACCCCAAAATTTTCGAAATTTTTCGAAGTCCCATAGGACCCAAAATAGCACCCAAACCCCCCCTTTGGTCATCTATTTACTTTCTCATGAAATTTAAGCATTTTTGGAGGCCAGATGGTCCAGAGAAATCGATTTATCGTCAAAGATTAATATTTTTCTACGTACATTTTCAGGTCAAAATCCGGGGTGTCGGCCCGAAATTGGGGGGGGGGGAATTAAATCGGTCACCGAAGTCCCGCCCCGGGGGGGGTATTATTTGGGGGAGGGTTTTGTTCAAAGACGTCCTGTCCCCAGCTTTTGACCCTCCTCACTCACCCGCCCACCATGCCCACCCTGCCAATCGCAGTGTCTTGCCCGCCTCCCCGCAATGTACAGTACCTGGCTCAGGCCTTCCCCTGCAAACCATCACCTAGGTTAAAGTTTGTGTTTCTTGCTTCCTGGGGGGTTCGAAATCAGTTTGGTTGCCCAGCCGGATTCTTTAAGGTTCTCAGGGGGTGGATGGGTGAGTTCACCCTTGCCTTGAGGGTGTCCACATTGGATGGCTGGTAAAAGATGCAAACCTTGGTTGGGTGTGGAGAAAGTTCCCCAGGATCTCAATTATCATTGAGCTGACCCCCCCTTCGCCAGCGTCTTGTCTCGAGGCAACGTGGAACTAGGGAAATATATGTTTCATTCTCCATCTGCTTTCTTCGAGTGAAATTATGGGGGCGGCCCTGTCACTGGCCTGTGTCTTCTTCCACTGGCCACACCCACCCTCAGGCACTGCCTTTGAGCAGAGGTTCTGTAACATATGCCTGGGCCTCTGAACCCCGCACCGCGCATATCCGCACCTTCACTGGCGTGCCCTTTTCTTGACCCAGCGTTTTCATTTGCATTTCCATCCCAGAAAAAAGCTATTGCACAAGGACAGCTGAAAGTACCGAGGAATCTTATTTTATCGAGACATTGCTATTTTCTTTGGAGGCACTGGCTGCAGAAGGTTTTCATCATCCCGAGAGCCCTCTGTCGACCCCGCGACAAAAGGATATTCCTTTGGGGATGGGCCATTGCCTAGTACCCAAAATACGGCTGATTTGGATCAGAATGCGTTTCATTTCTGATCACGCTCAAATATTTCTCGGGCAAATGACAAGAGCAAGCCCCCCTCCCCACCCTCAACCTAGTTGGAGGAGATCTGGAACCCACTTGGCGGGATTGGCCATTTTTTTTTTCCTGCGGAAGGGTTCCCCCACCATGCCAGTGCATGGAGACCGGGGAGTCCAATTGTGTCCAGAACGACTCCATCTCCGGAGAAAATGCCTGATCATAATTGGTGGATGATCACCAAAGCATGAGGTGATGAATTTGGCGAAGTTCCAGAGTGCTCAGTGTGGCAGCTGATGACTGTGGTTTCAGCGCGATTTGGTTGCCATACTGTTGCTTGTACAATTTATTTTGTTTATTATATTATATATATTATATGTTGTATATTAAAGGCGCACCAAATTCAAGTCTTTCACATTAGCCATAAACGACCAAAAAAGCCCAAAATGGCCATATTCCCCCACCAATGGGCAATTTTTGCCAACCTGGGGTCCCCTTTCCCCCTTGTCTGGCGACCCCCCCCACCCAGAGGCCATCGGTTTTCAGAGAAATATTGTGCCAAATTGGCCATTTCCCATTTTCACGCCCCAAATTGGCCATTTGGCCTGGGAAAAATTTAGCCCCCCAAAATGGGCCATTTTGGTCCAAAAGGTGCTGATTGTTCCCCCTCCCAGGTTGGCCATTGTCCAAGGCCGCCCAAGGGGTGGCCAATCTGGGGGGGGTGAGGGTCAATTGTTTCCAGTGTTCATCTCCGACTGCGGGACAATCTGGTAAGGTTTCAGTTCGCCCTAAGGCCCCCAAGGGGGGGGATGGTTTGGACCCCTGGGGGGGGGGGTCCAAACCATCCCCCCACCAGCCCAGAAATATGCAGGCTGGTAGTGTCTGCCCCCCGGGGGGGGAGGATACTACCTGCGACGGTATTGCTTGGGTTACTGAAGGGGTTGTGTATATAGTGTTGCCAAAAGTTTGTGTACCCCCTCGGGTTTTGTTGGGGGGGGAACTCAACCCCAAGCCCCAAAGCCCATGTTACCGATGGGCTGTGGTGATGGTGTGCGCACACCCCCCAGTATTGACCACTCGCCCCTTGCCTGGGCTGGGGTTTGAGTGCCAAACAAAAAGGGGCCACGGATTGAAAGGTTTTGCTCTTGCACAATTGGCCTCAGATTTGCACAAAGCCCTGTGTTGTGGCAGAGGTTGGTGCTGCTGTGCGGCAGGTCTGTGCAAGCATTTACACCCCATCACCACAGCCCATGGGTAAACATAGGCTTTGGGGTTGAGTGCGCGCCCACAAAACTCGAGGGGGTTATAAAATTTTTTGGCACACTCCACACAACACAC
>CAAHFI010284084.1:0-12898 GCA_900893395.1 Euglena gracilis
GTCAGATGCACCGACCTGGGGTGATCGGTGTACAGGGGTGGTCAAGTGGGCGAGAGGGGGTTTTCATATGAAATACTTGCTAACTAACCCTGCTTTCCCCTTGCCTGCGAAGGTGTTCTGCGACAAAAACTCTCCAACAGGGCGTTTTTAAACGACCCCTCGGGGGGGTCCAGCTCAGAGGCTGGAAAACTTGGGCTGGCTGGAAAAAAGCTGCTGGCTGACCCCCCCCCCCAGGGTCCCCAGGCTGGAGCTGGGCTTGACCCGGGGTCGAATGGGTACCAAAAAATCCACAGTGCAAAAAAAAATGCCCCCGAAATGCCAATTATGCAAAAAAAAAACGCTTGTTGCCCCAATTTTATTCTGGTCGGCCCCTTTCCGACCCATTTTCGCCCCTTTTTGACGCATTCTCACCCATTTTGCACACCCCCAAACGAAAAATCCGTCACCGTCCAGCCGCCCTTTGGGCGGCTGGAAATAAAATCTCGTTGAGTGGGGTGGGGGTCCGGGGCTGAAAAAGGCCGCTGGCTGGCTGGACCCCACCCTGGGGGAGTCAGATTTTCTCAAGCTATGCCTGCTGTCTTACCCCCCCTAATTGTAGAGCGGGTGCTCTTGTAGTGGACGCTCGCTTCGCCAGAGGGGGGTGCTCTTCTATTTGGACCCTGCTCTTGTAGCGGACATCACACACATTTTCCTACAGTGTTCGAGCGCCAGTCAGTTTCCGGTCCCCTCAAACCTCCTTTCCTCCACCTAAACCGGCCAAGTGCAAACGGCAGCCGAGGTTGGAGGAATTGTTTAGCCGCTGAGCTCTGGAAGCTTGCCTTTTTGAGGCAAGTTACAAACTTGCCACAATCACATGGAATGACTTGCCTTGCTTCTGCTTCCATTGGTTTTCCAGGGGGTGCTCTTGTAGTGGACACTCGCTTCGCCAGAGGGGGGGTGCTCTACTATTTGGACCCTGCTCTTGTAGAGGGCATGCCTACTATTAGGGGGGTTTACACCAAAGCAGTGACCTCTGGGGACCCTCCAGCTGCCTGGCCACGACCATCCAACTGGTCAATAGAGCTGAGTGCGCTGCTTGAGGATGCGGTAACGTTCTGCGGCCGAAGGAAAACCACAAGGCGGGAAAGGGGTTGAGGCCCAAAAAGCACACGACAGGGGCAGGGGTATGCTAAGATGCAAACCAAAGAGAACTAAATTCTACCAAATAAAGCTCCAACAACAACAACAACACCACCACCACCACCAACCACCAACAACAACAACAACAACAACAACACAACAACAAACAACAACAACAACAACACAACGACAAAGGCCTGGTGGGGTGTAGTCGACCCCCTCCCGCCACCCATAGGGTTGCGGGGATTCCCGTACAGCCTGGGGGCAGGTGAGCATGATATTCCATGGAAAGCTGGAGCCGGAGCTCAGGACAACACGGTCAACATAAGTTAAAAATATCTGACGCCCACTTCTGGAGACGGTCCCGCTCTTCCTGGTCTGCCCGGCGGCCCGCCGCACACTTCACCTGCTCCGTGGGCGCCGCGTTGGCCGCCAGCTTGCCCAGCCGGTTCCACGCGGTGGTCACGTTACCAGTTCATGTCCTCCGGCCGGGCCTCCTCCACCACGTGCACACCGCCTGCCACGACTGCGCCGCCCGCAGGGTGCCCCCATTGGTTCCGGCCGAGTGGGTACCCAGGGTTTTCTTCTATTTTCGGTGCGAAGCCGAAATGGACGACAACTTTCTCTACTCTGTTTTTCGATTCCGTTTGTCGAAAAAAAATTTGGACCCCTAATTGACCCCCAAAAGTGGGTCCCCCGCGCGCCTGGCACCAATTGGAATGGAGAGGTGGCCAGCCTCAGAGGGGACAGGGGGGGTCTCAGACCCTCCTTCCCCCAGGGCCAACCCAAACCTTCTATTTTCTCCATCATGGATTCTGAGTTCAAAAAAAATTGGGTTGGTTCCGTTGGCAGAGTTTTTCCTGCAAAATTTTCATAACGTAGGGTCCCCTCCCTAGAGATATATGGGTAGCCCTGGGAGTCAGACCCCCCCCGACTCCCTCGAAACTGAAGGGGGACAGGAAAATTTTCAGTTTCGGGCCGGATACTAGGCGAAAATTGGAAGAAACCGTGTATTTCTCTGCAAATACAACCAAAGAAACTCAACCTGTGAAGCCTTAAATGTTATTTGAGAAACACCCATATCAAAAATGTGCAAAAATGAGGGACTGATGTTTTTCTGCACTTCCGGCACGTAATGCGGGAAGATATACATACATACATACATACATACATACATACATACATGCATACATACATAATACATACATACATAACATACATACATACATACATACAACATACACAACATACATACATACAGACATACAGACATACATACAGACATACAGACATACATACAATCATACATACATACATACATACATACATACATACATACATACATACATACATACATACATACATACATATATATATGTATATATGGCAGCTCCCAACTATATGGCCCCCTCCCAGGGGGGGGCATATAGTGGGGAGGGGGGGGGGTCACGATTTAGGGTTAGGGTTAGGCCTAACTTATAGACGGGTGTTCGGTGTACAAGTTAGGCCTAACCCTAAGCCTAAGTCGAGCACCTAACCCTATTCCATCATTAACACACAAACACCCCCCCCCCCATACTCCCAACTATTGGCCCCCCCGGGGGGCCACATAGTTGGGAGCTGCCATATATATAACATATAATATATAATATATATTATATATATATATATATATTATATATATATATATAATATATATATATATATATATATATATATATATATATATATATATATATATATATATATAAGCTATTTTGGAATCCAGCAAGGGGTGGGGGGTTCTGGACGACCTGACCACCTTGACAGCAATGGGCTGAAAATGGGCAAAATAAATGGAAAACTGGCCGTTTGGGGTATGTTCTTTTCTAGTTTTATTGCCGCCCCCATGTCAGGCTTAACTTCGGCCGGGAACTCTCCCGCCCATAGTGGGTGGGAGCCACAGAGATAGGGGAGATGGTGGGGGGGGAGATGGTACCAATTTTTGAAGAAGTCCAGGTTTAGCATCGTTTCAGGCTCCGTCTCACTCCCCAAATCGTTCCAGCAACATCCTAAGTTAATGAGCAGTGAGGTTCCAAACCCATGCTGGGTGTTATGTACCTCGTATGCTGTGGTGACCCTGCTCGCATTCATTGCACCCGCAACGGGATAATGTATTGCCATCACACCACACCATTGGGTGGCGGAACAAAACATAAAGTTCTTCCATGGGAGAGGTGGGAGGCATCTAAGGCTGGAAAGAGGCTGCTGGCTGGCTGGCTTCCCCCCGGGAGCGGCTGCTCACCAAGATGGGGGCACTCCACCCATCAGGTTTCTGGGATTCCTGTTCACCCCTGCCTTTCCTGGCGAGGGGGTTGGGAGATAAGCAGGGTAAGTCCCGCCAGGCTCCGGCCACCTCCACGCACAAAAAAAAAAAGCGCCTGGCCGGAAGAAGGGAGGCGGTAAAAGGCACCAAACAAACAGCTACAATGCACACAGGGGGGGTTGGGAGGGTGGCATTAGCACTTTCAACTGCCTGGTCCGGGACCTCCGGTTCTGGGGGCAGGGTTGGGGCCTCGCCTCCAGCAGCCGTCCAGCCACTGCGCCTCATCAGACCGGGAGACCTCTGGCCCTCAGCAGCTGCTGGCACAGCTGGCGCTTGCTGTGGGGTCCGGGTGGGCTTCAGGAAGCTGCAGCGCACCGCGGCCACGGGTTCACTTTCGGGGGGGGGGGATTGATAACCAGAGGCCTCAAAAACATTGCGGAAAATTGCGCAAAACTGCGGGGAAAATGTGGAAAAATTGCGGAGATTGGGCTGCAGAAGATTGCGGAAAATTGCAGAAAATGCGGAAATTTGTGGAAGATTGCGGAAAATTGCAGAAAAACTGCGAAAAATTGCGGGATTGCGGAAAGTTGCAGAAAATCTGTTGAAGATGCAGAAGATTGCGGAAAAATTGTGGATATCAATCCCCCCCCGCACTTGGTGACCTCCGAGGGGCTGGGCACTTTTGCCCGGACCCAAACCCGCCACACACTTTTTGAAGTCCTCAACTCTAGGAGGGGTTGACCCACCCAATCACCCACCCAAAACCCACCCAAAGTTGACCGAAAACCCTTGAAAAAATTTTCCGGCCTGGCCTTTGGCCAGGCCGGAGAGACCCATGCGAGGGGGCGTCGAGTGCCCAAACCCACCCACTCCCGCTCTGGCACGCCACGGCCTCACTGAACTCTGGCCCGGGGTAAGTGAACAGGTGGCCATGACGCTGCCGTTGGGCATCCACTGCTGCGGGGCACTGCGCTCCTCGGGGCGTAGCCGTAGAGCCCGCGGGAGTACAGCAGTGGGTCGCGGGGCATCTCGTAGGTGTCCCCCGCAGAGCTCCGCGACCGGGGTCGATCGGGGAATGTTTTACCGAGAGGCGATCAGGGAATGTCTCAAAGACTGGGGGATCTCCAGCCGCTTGCTGGAAAAAGTTGACTGGTTGGTTGGCTGACCTCCTCTGTGAGAGGTCAGAGGAGGGGAGTGTCCAAAACCTTGCACAAAAACCCAACTCCAGTTTGGAGTTTTTTTAGTTTTTTTCAGCCAAATTTATCGGGCTTGGCCGCCGGACTAGCACTGTGCGCGTTCGCGCAGATGCCACCTGAAAACCCAAAAATGGAAGCAGGATGTGATGTGGTGCCCCAAGATGGGGATTTGGAAGTAGGGGTCGGTGTGCGCATTTGCGCAAATGGTCGTGTGGGCCAATTCACACTGACCTTTTGTACAACTGTGTAAATGGGCTGCATGTGTAAGCTGAAATTGGTGTGCTGAAAAATTGTACAAGTGGTTGGTTTGCGCAAGTGTGCAAACTGTCCGTCTGGTCGGTTTGCGCAATGCACACAATAACCACTTGGACAACTTCACACATATACCATTTAGAGGGTTCAGCATCACTGCAATTTGAAAATCCTCAAATGTGAGATATTTTGTTGAATTTGATTACAGCTAAAGCACTTACCTCTGGGCCTGAATTCGGGCATCTGCAATGGAGCCTGTGAAAATATTTTTAACCCCTGAAACATCAAAAATAAACAACATTTCCAGGTTTTAACCTTGGTGCCCTTCACCAAATACTTTTAATCCGAAAAATGAGGCACAGAATGTTGGCTGAAAATGGACGTGTCAGCTGACTTGAAAACCTGGGTGTTTAGGGCATATAATGCAAA
Organism: Euglena gracilis; assembly: GCA_900893395.1. NCBI lineage: Eukaryota > Euglenozoa > Euglenophyceae > Euglenales > Euglenaceae > Euglena > Euglena gracilis. The sequence continues at coordinate 5,302 of CAAHFI010284084.1, forward strand.
TACACTGGCCCTTTATTTGACCTTCTCAGACATACCTTACAACACCACCACTTTGAGCAGACCTCCACACGCTTCTCTTCCTGTTTCCAGTCTTCTCTTGAATCAAAATGTCCACGTTGGTAAGAGTTGAAAATGAAAATGAATTTTTTTCGCCTCAGAAACATAGACCTCCACCACGCTTGAAAACGAACCAAAACAGGTTCGCCAAAATTAACACATTTACATTCACAACGCCACCAAAAACGTTGGTTCAGGGATCAACACTGGACAATGGGTGGTCCCGAAGGCTGGCTGGCAACAGGTGCTGGCTGGACCCCCCCCCCCCCCCGAGGATGGGGGTACAGGGGGGGGGTCCGGCTGGCTGGCAGCTGGACTCTGGAGGTGAAAAACCCAAAACCCTCAACAACGGCCGTTTGGCCATTTTTGACCCCCCTCCTTCAAAAACTTCGGCAGAAAAATCTGCACCGATTTTTCGGTCCAGCCCAGCTTGCCAGGCTGGCCTGAACTTTATTTCAGCGGACTCCTGGGGGGGTTTCTGCAGCCCAGCTTGGAGTTGTTGGCTGGACACCCGGGGTAATCCCCTCCAAATAATACCCCCCGGGGCATTATTTTTTCGCCCGAAGTCCCGGCCCGAGGGGGGGGGGGTTATTTGGGGGGGGGGGTAATAGCACCCCAAATTTTTCGAAATTTTCGAAGTCCTGTAGGAGCCAAAATAGCGCCGAAACCCCCCTTTGGGGTCATTTTTTTGGAGGTCAGATGATCAGGAAAATCGATTTTTTTTCGAAATTTGTTGTCAGAGATTGTGATTTTTACCTACATTTTCAGGTCAAAATCCGGGAGGGGGGGTATTAACCCAGTTGCTGAAGTCGGACCCGAGGGGAGGAGCATTATTTGGGGGAGGTATCATTTGGGGGGGGGTGTAATTTGGGGGGAGGGTTTAGGATCTTAAGTGGCTTAAGAAAAATCCCGAGCCCAATATCGAATGCAAGCAAATGGCCAGACGCGTCGAGGCAGCTCTGGCCGGAAGGCTGCTGGGCAACCACCACCGAATTCCCAGCGTTGATGAGGTACTTCTGAGCCATTAACCGACAGAGGGAGGCTTCAAACGCAAAGCTGGGATTTAAAAGAGAACAATTCCCACACCATTGCTCACCAACAACAGGGGGTGTCAGTTTCCTCTTTTGAAAACCAATCGGTCCGACCCTCTGAAGGGGGGGGGTCACTCCAGACACTGGGGAAAACGAAAATGAATGGACCTTGACCAATTTTAAATGAATTCTGGGGCCATAGACACCAGGTGGCAGGTCATTTCTGACAACCCCTCCGGGGTCCGGAAAGCAAAAAAAAAAAACTGTCACCGAATGAAAAAAAAAGGGGTTGCCCCCCCCCACATGGGGGGTGCACTGAGTAAGGAATCCTTCAGACCCCTCCAACCCCCATTAAGGCCCTACCATAGCACCCTTTGGGTCTCGCAGAGAAATAACTGTAAGGACCTGTCTTTCCCCTCCATATCGAAAACCACCCCATTAGTTTTCGATCCCTTCTTCTGCCCCGTTGTCTCAATTGGGCAACGTTCCATTACATGAGCTGCAGCCACTGAATATTGAAGACTCTCCACTTTGGAACTTTGGTACCCCCCCCCAAGCCCAATGAACACTAAGGTGACAATCTAGACGGTCCGAACGGGGGGTGTTCATTGGGCTTGGGGTACGGTTTCTGTGGAGATAAGGTATATGGTGACAATCTAGACGGTCCGAACACCCCTGTTCACAGGGCAAGGGTGTTCATTAGGCATGGGGGTACTAAACGAGAGGGCTGTTTTACCCGATGGCAAAAGGAGAAGTGGAAAACACACCTGCCCATTTTGCTGCACGAAACTGGTTGTCATACGAGGGGTCATACTGCGGTTGAGGTTGCAAGGTGATGGGTTCCGCGGTTGCGGCGGCTGCTGGAGGGTGCCGTATTGGTTCGGGAGCGGGGAATGATATTGAGGGGTCAAATGGTTGGGCACAGGCTTCTTCTAAACAACCTTGGGTGAACCCTTAGTGCTGTGGGGTGCCTGCTCACAGCAGGCCCGAAACTGGGTGTCAAAAGCCCCCCCCCCCGGCTGCCACCAAGGGGGCCCTTCCCACCTGTCTTCTTTTTCACAACCCTGAGGGGAAAGGGGGCGTATTGCATTACCGGGGGGGGAATCTGACTGGGAACAATTGCCGACGGGAAAATTTCTGCCAAGGAAAAATATTGGACGAATCCTTATGCAGGGGGAAATCCTGGACGCCCGCTTAAACAGCCGGGAAAATTCTGGACAGAAAAACCTTGTGAACACATTAGAACTCAGGGAAATCCATCAGAATTCACATCGAAATTGCGAGGCTTTCTCTAATACAACGTGCAAAAAAAATGGTAAACCCTAAAAACTCCAAATAAAGCAAAGAACACATTCTTCAATATTGGATCATTAATACATGTTTGAACAGGTGAGTTGGAACAAAAACATATTCCAAGAATCGGCGTGAAGCGCCGAATAAAATTGTTCTGGTGTTGACTGGAATTTTCTTAAATTTTGAGGAAATTAAAATTTTCTTAAATTTTCAGGAAAATCCTGGACGAATCCTTAAAATGACGGGAAAAATCTGGACGAAATTTGTTCAGAATTTTTCCCACAATCCAGAATTTTCCCACAACAATTGCTCCCGTTCAAGTTCTCTCCCCTCAGGGCAGTCAGGGGCCTGCTCCCCCCTGGACTGCCCCCCCTCCCCCCAGGGTGCGACCTTCCTGGAAAAAGAAGCCTGGTTAGGTGCATAATTTTGGGGTCTGATTGTCGGCTGATGGAAAAAAAAGAAAAACACAAGAGGCTGGAGCCTTGTAAACGACACCTGGAGCGAGAAGATTTGCGCGTTTTGTTGCAGCTGGTTCAGGGGGACGTGGTTGCCTTGCAGTTGCCCCTGGAGCTGCCCCATCAAGCCGAGGTGCCCCGCGTTGACGTTGGCCGGGGGCCCGTCGGGGGGCAGCACGCTTTCCAGCTCCTGGATAATGCGGTCCTTGGACCACCCGCTGTGCTTCAGCATTTCGAACACTTCCTTCACCGACATGTTGGCAGCCATGGGGCCTGGAATGGGACAGGACCAGGCTTCTTTTTAAGACCCCGGGGGGGGAGGGGTCCCCCCACCCACCCAGGGTGGCGCGGGACCCCCGGGGGGGGGGGGGGCGGGGACCCCCCCAAAATCGGGCCCTTTAAAGGCAATTTCCAAAAATTTTCGGCGCTTCGCGCCGAAAAGGTATACCCAGCGCCTCCGACGCGGGACCCCCCCCCCCGGGGGGTCGGGCCGGACCCACCCACCCACCCCCCTCCCCCGGGGGGGGGTCTGCTGACTTAAAAAGAAGCCTGGACAGGACCACCGAGGCATTGGACTGGCTCAAAGGAAGGGGGGGATGCACTTGGGAATTTATCGACAAAGCGTTGCGCAAATGTTGCAAAACTTTCAAAAACTTTGTGAAAACATTTCAAAAAATCTGCCAGAAAGTTCAAAAAACCTGTTCTCTGGAGTGTCATTTTTTTTCAAAAAATGTTACCTGGAGAGTTTGGGCCAGCCCAGCAAAGCCAGGCAAGCCTGGTATCTCCCCCCTCCAAGGACTGTGCCCGGCCATGATTGAAGTGAGGCTGGGGGGCCACGTCAGGGGACAAGTTTGCATGTTGGGAAATTCGGCGGGCCAATGCGCAAAATAGGCCAAAACCCTTGAATATGGGGGCCAAGGTCACAAGAAGGCCAACTTTAGGGGCCAAGCGCCCGGGGGGGGGTTGTCAATAAGTCAGTGCATCAAATGTCAATCTCCTGTGAATTTCAGGTAAAAAAAAAGGGAATGGACATGCACAGACCCAAACAAACCAGTCAACAGACGGAGTGCGACGGTGTTGAGGGAGGTCACTTGGGGAGCTTGGGAGCAGAGGCGGGTCAGGGCTGAACCACACGAGTTTCAGCGGTTGCCTGCGACCAATGGCTTTAGGGCTGAACACTGGAGCCCAAGTGGATCTGGCGTTCGGTTGTGGTCCCAGAGAACCCGGTTCGAGTCCGGTGGGTACACCCCCCGGCCGCTTAGCCCCCCTCTTCCTCAACCACACACTTGGCCAAGTTATAGTTGGCCTTCGGCCATGTGGCCCTCAAATCCTTAACATGCAAATTTGGCCCCCTGAGGTTGGCCCCTGGCCTTACCTTCGATCATGGCCTGAGCCAAGCACCCGGGGGAGGTACGAGGTTCAGCATCGAGAGCATACCATTGCTTATCGACCCCCAGGGGGGGGTCACTTTCCACTCTGAAAAAACCAGTCAGTCACTTTTCCGAGAAAACCAGTCAATCACTTTACCCCCCCCCCGGGGGATCGGCCACTCTTCAGGAGGCAATGAAATTTCGCCAAAAAATCTCAAAAAATCCAAAAAAATTCCGTCGCCTTCGCCGCCAGGCCAGCCACTTTTTCTTTCGGGCCTACCCCCCCCCCCCCGGGGGGGTCTGGGCCAAAACCAGTCAGTCACTCTGAAAAACCAGTCAGTCACCCCCCCGGGGGGTAGACAGGTGTGAGCAATGGTATGGTCGAGAGAGATCCATTTTTGGTCAAATTTTAATCGTCAGCGATTTCGATGTTTTGGGAGAAAATATCATCCCCAAAGAGCCAGGCGGGAGATGCAGAATTCAAATTGTTTTGGGGTTCTAGACTTCCCTGCTCAATGAACCCCTACCCTTCCCGTTTCTTCATGGCGCCGATAGGGTGCGCACAAACAAACACGCACGCGCGCGCCTGTGTGTGTGTGTGTGCGTGTGTGCGTGTGCGTGTGTGTGCGTGCGCATGTGTGTGTGTGTGTGTGGTGTGTGTGCAATGTGTGTGTGTGTATGCGTGTGTGCGTGTGCGTGTGTAGTGTGTGTGTGCGTGCGTGCGTGTGTGCGCGCGTGCGTGTGTGCGTGCGTGTGCGCATGTGTGTGGGTGCGTGTGTTCGTGCGTGCGTGCGTGTGTGTGTGTTGTTCACCGGTGAACCAAACAAAATCAGCGCCATGAAAAATTGGGTTTCTGTTTTAAAGCTGGCACTGGGTTTCTTTTTAACAACCCGCCCACATACCACCCAAAGTGCTGCAGACGTATCAGATCAAGCCACGCATCGGTGCAAGTGGGTCACATTGCCTTGCCTTTTTTGGAAGAACCCCGGTCGGTGAAGGAAGGAGGGGGGCTGAACGAGGGCAGGGATGGCAAAGCGCCGAGAAAAGCGCATGCGAAAAAGCAACCAAAAGTGCACCACTCAAAACGAAAAACGTTTTTGGTGAAATCAGCGCCGACCTGACACGATTGAAAATAAACTGGAAAATGGCAAATGCACCGGCATCCTCTCCACCTGAATTGAACTTGGCATAAGACTGATGGGTCAGCCAAAAGGAGCGGTTTTGGCAGGGTTTATCAAAAAATTGGGAGTTAAAAACTGAACCCATAAATGGGCAAAAATCACCTCCCTAACTGTTTGAATTTTTTATGCAAAAAGCAGCGGGTTCCACAAAAATGACATTTTCTTTGACCTAACTGACCCCCCCAGACCTATACAGGAAGGCCCGAACCGGCGAACTGGCGGATTGAACTGGCATCCAGAAGCCGGTGGACGAAATTTCAAAAAAGTCCAAACTGGCACATAAATGGCCAAAATGATGATTTTGGTGTTCCACCAGCATGAAAATGGGGTTTTATATGTATGATCGGATGCAACTTTCGGTGAATTTCTGACAGGGCGGTCCTTAAGCAAAAAAAAATCCCGTCCTCATACACTTCAACCAAAAAATAAAGAAAAGGGTTTTTTGAAAATTTTATTGAAAAATGAACCCAAAATACATGTTTTTTTTGATGGAAAATCAATTTTTTTCCCAAAAAAATCTCCAGAATTTTAGGGTTGAAAATTGTTAGTTTTTAGGAGGGGGTCAAAAAAATGCAGGTCAAAAAACGGACCAAATTTTTGGAACATTCAAATTTTACTGACATTTTTTCCCTTGGAAATTTTGGATTTTCAGTGGCATTTTTTTGCTTCCAAAATCTATCAAAATCAAATTTTGAAGAAATGTCAAATTTTTAGAAGGTGTGAAAAAAAATGGGGTTTTGGGGGGTCATTTTCACCAATTTCGGGAAAATGGGGGATTTGGGCTGAAAAAAACTGAAAATGAACCCAAAATACGGGGGGGGAAATTAGGGCTAGATAAAATTAGAACCGACAAAATTGGAAGCCGAAAAAATTGGTGATTTTTTGATGGAAAAACCACATATTTTTTTCACAAAAAAATCTCAAAGATTTCAGGGTTAAATATGGTAGTTTTAGGAAGGGGTGGAAAATAACGAAGGTCAAAAAATTTTGGAACAATCAAATTTTGCTGACAATTTTTTCTCTGTCAATTTTTTGGATGTCAATGCATTTTTTTTTTTGCTTCAAAAACCTCTCAAAATCAAAATTTTGAGAAAATGTTGATGCTTCCTTGCGAAATGGCCATTATTGAGGAAAAAGTTCTAAAGCCATTTTTTTTGGTCATCAAAAAAGTGACTTTTTTTAGTTTTTCCAGACGTTTTTTTTTGTTTTTTTTTAAAAAAAGCACGTTTTTTTAAAAAAAAAATGTTTTTTTAAAAAAAAACTGGCTTTTTTAAAAAAAAGCATGTTTTTTTTAAAAAAACATGTTTTTTTAAAAAAAACTGGCTTTTTTTTAAAAAAACATGGTTTTTGTTTCAAAAAAAACAAGCAGCCAAACCTTGGCAAGCACTATGGTCAAGCCCTAAAATTTCCCCATTTTAGGCCATTTTGGCCATTTTAGGCCATTTGGCCATTTAGGCAATTTTAGGCATTTAGGCCATTTTAGCTATGGGTTGCATACCTCCTCCCCCCCTTGTCTAAGCACCGGAAAAGATGGTTAAGAACCGGGGGAACGGGGGGATGGTGCTTATTTTGTCAAAATATGGGTAAGAACCAGGGGGGTGGTGCTTAGACAAGGGGGAAAAATTTGACTGCAAAACAAATACGGCGCTTCGCGCGAAAAGGAAAATTCCCCTTATTTTGGAGGTCCACTGTTGAACTCACACACATTTAGATGTAGAAATCAACAATTACCTCACCAAATCAGGCCTCAGAAGTTGCAGAAATTTCGAAATTTTTGAGAGATTTCCCTTAAAATGCACACAAAATAAACCTCCCCGTGACGATGACCTTTTTAAAAAGATGGTTAAGAACCGGGGGGGGTGCTTAGACAAGGGGGGGGAGGTATGGGTCCCAAAATGGGTCAAAAAAACACCCGACGCCGAAGGCGCCGGAAAATTTTTTTCGGGTCCAAACTGCCCTGGGGGGGGCGGTCCTTAAGGGGCGGTCCTTGACTAAAAAAAAAAAATCCTGTCCCTATGGACCGCCCTGATTTCCGATGGAAGAGTTCGGTCCAGCGTGAAAGCATTTTGTGGCAATCTGTTGAAATTTGACTCTGGAATCTAAGATTGGCATGAAGATTTGATTTTACCACCCCCATGAAAATCCTTCCGATGATGCCATTCAGGAAAAATAGGTTTTTATTTATAGATAGATTTTTTTATACCAAAAAA
>CAAHFI010284844.1:0-14246 GCA_900893395.1 Euglena gracilis
CCCCCCGAATAGAAGCCCCCCCCTCAATTTTCGACCAACGTTCCGAATAGAAGCCCCCGAGGGCTTCGATTTGGGGGGGTTTACGTACGTCGTGAGCACATCAAATTTCACACACAAAAAGTTGGGGATATGTTACATGCATAAATTGCAAAAATTGGCGCCCGTGCGCCTGAAAAACTCGAAAATGTCGTAAAAAACCTTTAAAAAACCTTTAAAAAAAACACCACTTGAAAAATAATGCCCCCTGAGGAAGCCCCGCAAAACATAAAGCCCCCCCCCACATCTTAACCCCCGAGCGTCTTGAAATTCCACCCAAATGCAAAGCTGGGGGGGGGGACATGTGTGGGGGGGGGGGTGACATAGTTGGTGCAAAACAAACCACCCAATACTCAGTTGCAACGGTTTGCTTCTGCTGGTGGCCGGCGAGTCCTCTTCAGCCTCTTCACATCTTCGTCAGTTTCGCTGCCCAGACTTGGGTTCTGCGGCTGTGGGGGCGGAGAATCTGCATCCGAAGAACTGCTGTCAGACAACGATGCCCTCCGCAACAGCTGTTGTGGCTTCAGCTTCGGCTTCTCTGCCATCATCCCGAGCAGCTGTGTACGTGGCCCTGCAGCAGCACATTTCATTTTGCTGCCGAAGACTCTCTCATTGCATATCCCTCGATCACCCACCGTGCCTCTGCTGCATCCCAGAGGTCCAAAACGTCGATCGTCCCCCCCCCCTGTGGACCGCCCGACAACAGATATAAAATCACCCTTTAAATTTGAGGAACGAAACTCTCATTTGTGAACCACTTAATGTTCTGCAGTGCCCCGGTCTGAGCCTCTCGCGGTTCCGCTGCTGAATCCGCTGGATCCTTTCCCGGAGCTCCTCGTTTGCTGTTTCCTTCTGTCGCTTTGCTGCTCGCTGTTGTCGCCCTTGGTTCCTCTCTGCCCGACGTCGAGCGAACCAATCATCGTCGCTGTCTGGTGCGTCAGGAGCAGAGCTTTGATCACCGGATCACAAACTCAGAGATGGAAACAGAGCAACTGAATGGCCAGGTTGCCAAAAAAACAAGGAAGCCACATTCCAAGAAACGTGCTGACAATTTTTTTCACACACAGGCAATCAGAGAAGAGAGAGACATGCGCACACAGAACACACACAGACCAGCAGGAATTATTTTCAAGGCACCTCAAAACACCAAAAAAAACCATTAAAAAAACTTGAAGGACCTTTAAAAATTGGTCCTGGATTTCCAGCAAAAAAGAAGTCGCAAAATCTTGGCAAAAACAAGTCAACTTGGGTAAAAAAAAATAACTTCTGGCATTGCTGGAACACTGTCCATCCACCCAAAGCTCAAAAAAAAAATGGGTTTGATTTTCCACCTGGAAACGACGTTTGTTCGATGCCCAGATGGCTCTTTGACTACAAATGGAAAATGGGCACCGTAAAATTCTTAAAATCTTCAAAATGCCTTTAAAAAAACCTTGCAAAAACATAAAAAATGCCTTTAAAAAACATTTAAAATTTTTGAGAATTTCGCCTTAAAAACACAATGTCCGCACACCAGACAGACACAAAGATCGCTCCATCCATCTGAAAACTCTCTACTTTGGCTTTGGTGAAAGCGCAAACCAAACACCCTGGCAAGGGGACGCAACCGTTGGCACCGCAGGGGGATTGGTGGGTGGTGGAGGTGGTGGCGGGGGCGACTCCATCCGGTCGCTCCCCTCCATCGGCTCCTCGTCACTCGGCAGCCAATGCCAAAGCATTGACATGGAAAACTGTGCACACAGTATCACAGTATGGCTGGCCTTACGATTAAAAGAACTTGCTTCATTTGACTTATTTGAATTGGACGTTATTCACAAGGCTTTCGCTAAAGGAAACCCCCACCGTCCACCGTCTGGGGACTGGAAAACACCGGCCCGGAACGAGATGTGCACATCGCACGGCAATAGTGTGCGGGGCACTTCCCCTCTCGCACCACAATCTGACCACCTAGTATGTGTGATGCTTGGATAAAAAGATCATGCACATGTGTGCACGATCTTGCTCTGCAGCGGCGCTGTGAGGACAAACTGTGGAACGCAGGTGTCTCCAGTGCCAACCCACCAGTGCTGAAGGGCCATGCGTCGGCGACTGCGCGTCAAATAACCCCTGCTCATCGTCTTTACACCCCTGTTTGAAACCCCTGCCAGCAAACACGACGTGGGGGCCGATACAGCAGACATGTGGCCTTTTCCTCAAAGACTCCCAAATGTGCGCACATACACACCACCCTGGCCGCTGAAAACCCATGTTCTGTGTTGGCCAAAATGGCGAACGGGGTCGACAAAGGGCCTCCGGGGGTGCATTTCGTCAGACCGACACTTCCGGAAATAATGTACGTTTTCCCGAGATGTTTTCGAAAAATCGATTTCTTGACCGATTTTTGGACCCCGGCGAAATGGCAGAGAAAGATAAGAGGGGGGGGAGGGCCAATCCTACCCAGTTTGGACCCCTTCGCGCGTGACTCGGGCCTGGCGGGGAGTTCGGGGTCAAACGGAGGTGATTCGGAAACCAGAAATCCAGTCGCTCACAACTGAAAAAAAAATGGGGAACCGGGCCAGGATCATGGAGCGAATCCACGGTTTTCACGGTCAACCCCGAGGGGGGGGGGAGGGCGGGGGGTCAACCCCCCCCTTTTCCCTGGTGGTGAGCTTCGCTCTTACCCATAAAGGGATAAGATGGCAGCGACCCCCCCCCCCTATCCGGGGGGTGCGACATGGGTCAGGTTTTTGCCCAGCCAAAGGCCGGGCCGTAAATTTTTGTTTTGTGTTTTTCGTTGATTTTGGCTTGATTTTGGGTGGGTGGATGGAGGAGGTGCTAATCTATGATCGGGGTCCAGAAAAGCCATGGGATGACGTGCACAACTTTCCCACAAAGCACTGGAACCATTGCCTCATTTTATGATTTTAACTGAACTCATTTTTTCATTACCATTGCCAGCAGCTGCACGCCCTCTCCGTGACAATGGCCCCAGTGTGTGCGTTTGTGCGTACACTTGTTGCGTTCAAACGGGCGAATGTGCCCATGACACCTGGCTGATTCTGCCGCAGACGAGGGGCTCTTCTGTCTTCCCAACCTTGTGCAGATGTGCATGTCCACAGGTGCCAGGGGCTGCACTGCATCTCTTTAAGGACCCCGGGGGGTTGCCAGGATAGGGCGGGAAAATCGGGCTGACTTGAAATTTGGGCTGGCTGCCGGGCCGAAATCGGACAATTGTCTAAAGAATGACCTGCAAATCACTAGGGTCTAGGGTCTGAACCTCGAGAAATGCGTCCAGTCACCCTGTTTTGACCCATTGAAGAGGTCGTCACAGCGCTGCTAGCCCTGCTGGCCAGCCCATCTTTGGAGGGTGAGCAAAGCGCCGAACTTTTTTTTGGAAAAAAGTGTTCGAAAAAGCCTTCATGGCCATCCACATCATTCAACCTTCAAACTTCGGCCCCATTCCACATTCAGCCCGAGGGTGTTCCTTGAGGGGTGGTCCTCGCTGAGAAAAAAAAAACTCTCGCCACATGCGGACTGCCCTGCAAACCAGCAGACAGGTGATGGACATGGGCCAGACATTACAATGTCAACCCTTGGATACGGCGCTTCCCCTCCATCACGGTGGGCAGAGGCGTGTGCTTTGAAAGGCAGAAGATGATCACGACCCAACCCCCCATCCTGTCCAAAGCTTCTCACTCAGAATGCCTGAAAAAATGCGCCATAAAGGTTTTGGCCAATGTGCCTAAAAATGCCTGAAAATGCCTTGAAATTTTTGGACTGGCAGAGTAAATAACCACAAAAGCAGGCTAATTCCGGGAAGAAAGTGATTTCTAGCACGGCTGGAACATTGCTATCCAACCAAAAACTGAAAATGTGTTGGTCGACTTTTTTGATTTTGGACGAATGTGCAAAACCAAAAACGTTGGTTCGATGCCCAGACAGCCCTTTAACCACCCTGGAAAGTAGCGCCTCAAAGCCATAAAACACCTGAAATTGCTCTGAGTGCTTTCAGGATTCCTCCCTCTGGAAGGAAACGCCCCGGAGGATGTCCAGCGGGGTATCGTTCAGGGCCTTCAGGATCTCCCCCGAGACTCGCACAGTAGTGCGGCGATGGGCTGGGGCTGGATGACCAGGCGCGAGCGGGTCGTGGCCGCGCCGCTGGAGCTCTCGGAGCGCACGCTCGTACCCCACCCGCCGCTGGAATTCGCGGTGAGGCTGCCCTTGGCGCCGACCAGTCGACCCCCAGGTGATGCCATTGTCTGGCCACAGGCTCGGGATTAGGCAGAAATGCAGCGTGGTATTTGCCGAAGACCAGCCAAAAATAAAAATGCCTTGCCCCAAAAAAACAACCCCCTCGAAGGAATAGACAAAGGGGAAATTCATCGGCCAGGCTTCTTTTTGCCAACCCACGGGGGAGGGGGGTGCCTTGTGATATGGGGTGCCTGCCCGTAGCAGGCCCGCCCAAGGGGTCAGTTTTGCACTCCGGTTCCTGCCGACCCAGGCAAAGCTCCTTTCAAAAAAAAAAAAGGCCATTTTCGGGCCCTGGCGCCTTCAGCGCCGGGAGGATGTACTGTGCTACAACCCACCCCAAAACCCGACCCCTCCCCTGTGTTTGGGGGGGGGTCCAACAAGCCCAACCCCCCTGCCTGCCCATAGCACCCCTTCTTTGAACACTTCCTTAAAAAGACATCGGATGCAAACTGTGTCTGCCTGCGCCGATATGGTGGGGTCTCATGATTGATTCAGGGTTTCAAAGGTGGAAAACCAATTTCCTGGAAAAAAACTACGTGGAAAACCAATCTCCTGAAATATCCTTCAAATGTGCAAGCAGATCCATGAGTGGGTTTTTCTGTTGAAAAGATAAGCATTCAATGGCCCAGTTCAAAAACAGTCTCTCCCTCGTCATCGCTGCAGTACAACCCTGCCCGCCGCAGCCGCCACTTCTCTCGCTCCCATGCACGTTGTTGCTCCTCCTCATTTCCAGGGCACATTGTGTTTGTCACTCAACATGTCACCCACGTATTTCTGTGCAAAAGGAAAACCCCCCAAATAGAAGCCCCCCCCCCCCCGGGTTTCCCACCAAAAAGTCAAATGCCAGCCTTTCGGGGCGGCGGCAAATCAACCGAAACTCAGCCAAAAACAGAGGAAAAATGTGCAATATCTGGCCCAAAACAGGTACTTTGGGGGAATAATCTGGCATCCTCGGACCATCAGCCATCCAGCCATAACATCAAAAATCATGTTTTTCACCTTTTTTTTTTGCCCCGTTCGATCCCCGGACTGGGCTCAGCCATAGGAGGTATGGGGGCTTCTATTGGGGACAGTTCAGAGAAGAATCAAAATGTCAAACCCAGGGCTGTCCTTAAATGGAAAAAACTTCCAGCAAATTCAATGCAAAATCCAAAAAGGCAAAATGGCCGAAAAAATGCCATAATTTGGCAAAAAAAATGGGTCCACTTCGGGATAAATTGCATTTCTGGCATCCGTGGGCAATCGCCCATCCGCCCAGACCATCAAAAAAAATGCGTTTCTCGACCTTTTCATTCTTGACCCTGTTCGACACCCAGACCGGTTGTTCATCAACTTCCTGTCCCACATTAACCACCCCATCTCAAACATTGGGATTACACACCAACCAGGTGCAATTGTGGCTGAGAATGTGAACTGCACCCTGGCTTTGCTCCCTGCGTTCCATGTCCTGCTCCCAGAGGCGCCGTTCCTCCACCAATGCGTTCTCACGGCTGCCCAAGCCTTGCCTTGGTTCTCTCACAGCCCTGCTCTCCTGCTGGGTGGTGTGCACAGGCCTCTCAGAGTCCAAGTTGGGGTCTCGTGGATGGGCAGAAAGATCCTCAATAAAAGGGGAAGTTTTTGTTGTTTCTCGGAAAAAATGATCATATGTGCAGTCTACATGCCCAGCATGACCCCTCTGTTGTCCCTTGCAATCTCTGTTGATTCAAGCTGGCAGATGCACCTGCGGGCAGGGGGTCAGCTCAGGTGCTGGAAAATTTGGGCTGGCTTGAAAAAAGCAGCTGAACAAGGCTGCCTCCTTCAGAAAGGCAGCTGGGCGGCAAGAGATTGACACTGTCGACAATGCAGGGGTACCCCAAAAACAAACAAGCAAAACAATCAAACAAACAAAAAAAGCAAAAAAAAATACGTAAGACAACCGTGTATCCAACGGTAACGGTGGCCTACCTCTGACCCTGGGTCAAAGAAGCAGAGGCTTTGCATGGGTTGCTGGTTTTTTTAAAAACTTGTGGTGCTTTTTTTGTCCTGGACTAATCGTAGCTGGCCCCTTTTAGTGGGGTCCCCATCTACCCCAAGCAGACCCAGGTTGACGGTCTCCGAAACTGAAAGGGCCGAGAAAACGTGGGAAACAATTGGCAAGGAAACCCTGTTTTGTTTGAGGAGAACAAAAAGCTTTTCAAGGTTCAACCGTTGTTCGAGGAAACACCATTTCGGATCCAGGCCTTACAACTCCTCGAACTCCCAGGGACCCCAGCCAGCGACGATGCCGTCGTCTACATCAATGAGGGCCCCCATCTCCTGGATGGCCTTGATGGCCTCCTCGGCCGCCTCCACCCCCTCGATCAGGTCAGCATCCAGCACCTCGGCGCTTCTCTTCGGTTCTGGCATCTGAGCCAAGGTTTGTCTGGCGGACACTTGGCGAAGAAGCGGCCACAAATGACTGAAACGAGTCTGTCAAACCTTGGTCCCGGAGGCACTCGAGGAGACGTTGACAAGAAGGCTTTCGCTTCATTTTCTCACTTTTTTTGTTTCCCCGTTTGATTACGGTCAACCTCGTTCACCCGAAAAATTAATCCGTGCCTCACCTGCCCCCTGCCCCGTGGTGCGGCTGCATCTTTAGCACTCAACGGCAATGCTTGCAGTTTTCTTGCGCTCCTGATGATCAAATGAGAGACCTGGCATGGTTCCTCCCATCCACTGGGTGTTTTTTTTGCCAACAGAACCCCCCGAACTCACTCCGAACTGGTTAAACTGGGAAGCAATTTGAAAACAGTGAAATTGCCAGTAGGAAAATTTTATCAACTGTTGTTTCCTATCCTGTGTATTTGGGGCCCAAAGAAGCAAGGAAACGAATAACCACAGGAGAAACAAAACCCTTCACGGGGGCATACTCCGCCTGGTGTTGTTCTTGCCATTCGCGGACAATCCTGGTGATGCTTGTCTTGACCATCTCGCGGGTGTGCTGGTTGTGGAGCAGGGGTTGGTCCAATGATGAGTGCCTTTTTTGGTATGTTCTCAAACAAATGCAAAAGATCACAATTTTATACAACAGATGCTTTTCATGGGGACCGAAGCTTGAAAAGGAAACGGAAAATTTTGTGTTGGGGGATGGAGGAATATGTCCATACACAGATATATTTACAGATTGGTCCATGCCCAACCCCTTGTGGGGGTCGAGTGCAGTCGCCATGATGCGAAACTCCAACAGCTCCACCGCCAGCTTGTCGTCTGTCCGAACCACCAAAGCTGGAAGACTGCAGTCAGCTCTTCTCACAGAGGGACTGTCATAACCCCAATTCCCCTGTTGTTGGAATGGAGTGACATTCTAAATGCAAATCTGGACAACAGGTTTTTGGGTTTTGGAATTGTTTGGCAGGGGTTTGAAATGTTCTCTAAAATCGTTTGACCGTTTTGACAGCGTTCGCAAAATAATTTGACAATTCTTTTCGAAAAAAATCCACGCAAAATTTGAGACACTGATATCGTGTTTTGTTCAATAGGGTTGTTTCATGAATTATATCAACATTTTCAAATAAATGTCATTTTGGCCAAAGACCAACCCAACCTGGGGAGGTCGCGACTGACATCCCACAGGCAATCACCAAACCAAGGCTTGGTCAGAAAAATGTTGCCCGAATGCTCATGTGGCAAACCGGACGATTCCTTGGGCTGTAAGCAATACCGTTTGGAGGATGACTGCGTGAAAAACCGTGGCACCTTTGGCACCAAGCTGAATTTGACCAACCCCGGAGGGCTCAGAGTGCCCCAGAGTGCGAGTTGGCCCACTTCCTGCCAGCGGGAGGGGGGCCCAACATCCCCCCGATCAAACCCTGGCGTTGCTGATGCCTGGACGGGTTTCCCTTCAGCGCATGCAAATGATAGCTACTTGCCTCCAATGATGACCACGTGGCCCAAATTCTGGCAATGGCTGAACGAGGTGGACCTCGGTTCAGGGCTGCAAGGTTTATGACTGTGACGTCCTAAACCAAATTCCCATGGCCCTGAAACGAGGCACAATGCCAAAAAAAAAAGGTAGGCCAGTAAGTTAAAAGTCAGACCAGGGTGAAAAGGGTGTCATGTCTGAAGGTGGGGGGGGTCCCCCTGCCAAGGGCCACCAATTTGGAAAAAAGCTGTAAAAATCTTGCACATTTTGGCACAATGGTTAGAGCCGTTGCAACCAAAAGGAAAAAAAAACATCCAGAGTCTGTCCACGAGAAAAGCAGGGAAGAACTGGTTGTGGTGCAGCCGCAACCGATGCAAATGGTCAAGGCAGTTTAGAGCCCCCATCATGCTGTGGAACCGGATGCGAATGCTGTCTTGTGTGGTACGGAATCAGGCTTGGGATACAGCAAACAAGGAGGATAAAAAAAAAGGTGAGATGATGCAACGGAATACATCTGTAATACCATGTTCCCCCCCATATAAGGCCCCCTGTGGCCAGCCGAAGGCTGGCAATTGGCCGAGACCGAACCCCCCCACACATAGGCCAGGTTTGTGTAGAGGTCTTTACTCATCCGATGGTGCCACGAGGAAGCAGATGTCTGAGGCACGTGGTTGCTGGTTGCTGGCGGACCCATCTGAGTGAAACCCAAAAAACCTCTTGTGAAAATAGCCAAATGCAGCTGAGTTGGAATTTTCATCCAAAAATTTGAAGCAAATGCCCCGGAAACCTTTAAAAACAGTACCTTGGCCATCTTTGAGCCCCTATTTTTTGCACCAACACCTTTTCCAGCTCAGCCCAGCTGTGCTGGTGCTGGGCTGGCCCCAGTTTTATTTCAGCGCACCCCCCTCCCGGGGAGTCGGCAGCCTGGCTGGAAGCTCCTGGCTGGAAAAAAGGTGCTGGCCAGTTGGACCGGGGGGGGGGGCAGGCAGGCATTATATGTATTTATATCTGGATTTTTTTTGTACAGAAACAACATTTTCCTGGGGGGGCAAGACTTTAGAAAAAACTTGTGTTCAAGAGGCCCAAATAAAAAAACGAGTGATTTATTTGCACATTTTATGCATTTTTTTTTTCACTTCAGAGCACCAAGGACAGATCACAACCACCACCCACAAAGGCTTGAACACGGTCCAGATTCTGATTACGAGTCAAAAGACACCGAGTTCCGATCCCCTTTCCCCAATTGTTGTGAGTCCCTCCGGGGTGTTTGACTTCCGACTTTCGAATGTTGGGCCGCACTCAATGCCCAGACAGCTCTTGGAAAACAGAACCCCAAAAAATATTTAAACGCCGGTTGGAAACGGTAAAAGGCCTTTGAGAAGATAAAAAAAATTTTCAAACTGTTTGTTGAAAAAAATTCCCCTGATCACCTGTTGCTTCGTGGAAGGGGTTATGTTTGATGAGTGAATCGCCTTGGGTCATTTGTCCTCAACATGCCTGGGTGGTTCTCGATGCAAGGTCAGAGGCAGGATGGTGCTTGTTTGTTTTTGGCGGTGGTGGAGACCATGGTCACAACCAATCGACTTGGTTTTGTCGGGTCACTTGCAATGTCACTCAGGCTTCAATGCCTGTTGTGAGTTGCTTGCCAGGATGTCATGTATAAGGGCCCCCGGGGGAAGTTCCAGCTCAGAGGCTGGAAAATATAGGCTGGCTGGAAAAAGGTTGCTGGCTGGCCTCCCATGGGGTCCCAGGGCTGGAAGTCAAACCGGGTGCCAAAAAATTGAATCTGCAAAACTGGTCAAAACTGCAAAACTGCAAAACTGCAATTTATGAAAAAAATCACGTACATATGTGTTTGTCTGTATATAGATGTATATCTATACGGCAGCAAGACTTCACTTGGCCCCCTGGGGGGGGGTTGAGTGGAGTCTCTAGGGGCAGGGAGGGGGGGTCTGGGGGGGCGAGTAAAGTCTTGCTACCATCAATATATCTATATATACCAAGAATATGAGCTGGCCAGCCCTTATCCGACCCAACTTTGCCCATTTTTTTGGCCAAATCTGGCCCATTTTTGCACCCCCGAAAGCCAAAGATATATTGCCGTTTCGCTGCCCCGGCTGCAAAATTAATGTGTGTGGGGAGAGGGGTCCGAGGCTGGAAAAATGTTGCCTGGTTGGACCGCCCCCAAAGATGGATCAAACATTTCTCAAGGGACGCCCTGGCGCCAAGGCATGCCCAAGCACCCCCCCCGAAGGGGGGGAGAGAGCGAAGCATGATATCGCCCAAAGGCAGTTGCAGACCTTTTAGCTTGAATGTCATGGTGGTGATTAGCCCCCCCCCAAGCGGGAAACCAAGAGAGCGGGGGCAACACGCCTCAAAAAAGCTTGTGAAAAGGCTGGGCTCCCCGCACCCAACTCCGTGGAAACCGGGTCCTCCAGGGTTGGTAAAAAGAAGCCTGTGGGTCCTGCAGCCCACACACTTTTGTTTGGGGACATGTTTGTCACTAGTTGCCCCAATAGTGGTCAACCGAAAAACAAACAAGTTGCGCTGTCTGCAGTGAGGGATATTTAAAACGGTTGTGAACTACATGGGGCAACTTTTGGGGCCAAAATCAAAAAGTCGAAAAACGCATTTCTTTGACGTTTTGGATGGATGGGCGATGGTCCAAGGATGCCAAAAAGTACCCCCCCCTGCTATTTTTCGACCATTTTTCCTATGTGCTGGGGCGGGAAGTTTTTTTTTGTCAAGGACCGCCGTGATTTTGTCTTATGTTCCACAGGACAGACCCCCGGGCCACAACTCACACAGCCAGGGCAGGGGATTTCTTAAGCCGGAGGGGACCCCGTCCCAGGAGGGTGGTACCTTGTGCGATGGGGTGCCTGCCCACAGCAGGCACACCTGGGGGGGTGTTGGTTCCGGCCCCTGTGCCTGCCAACCCAGCCAACTTTCGTTTGAAAATACCCACCCCAAAACCACACACCCCAGGGTCGAAAGTGCCTAACCCCTTGCCTGCCCATAGCACCCAGCCCCCTTGGAGGAGTGCGCATTTCCTTAAAAAGAAGCTTGCACCCAACTTCTGTTGATATTCTTCAGCGATGGTTTCACAGGCACGTCCAAATGAAAACAGGCCAAAAAATTCCCCCCAGTTTTTAGTCTCATGGGAGGGGAACTCCAAGTGCAAACTCGCAACTGCCAGCTAGTTGGACACCTTTCCTCAACAAGAGGAGAGGTGCAGGCACCATTTTTTCCTGAGATCTCTCTGGGGATCCGAAAGAAGAGGATGAATAGGGGTGAGGGGTCTCCGACTCAACAACTTGGCTTTCCCAACTTATCTGGGAACACAATGCATCCACGCATTCTGCATCCAGAACCATCCTTGTCCACAAAAGCGGAACAATTTCTTGACAAGCTGCCAGACGTCAGGCTTTGCACCAAAGGGTAACTTAACTGTCACATTAGCTGCATGATCACGTCGCTTGACGTCCATCCCATTCATAATTGGTGGCAGTTGTGGTGCCTCGATTGGTGGTGGAACACATTTGCCATACAGCTCATAACCAATGCCTCCCCATTGCTGGGAGTACATCCTTCAAAAATGATCACCACATCAAAACTGCAAAAGTGTCTGTAACAGGAGGAGGTGCAGGATGAAAAATAACTTCCAAATTTTCAACTTAAAGTAGACACTATGATTGCCATGACTGTTTGGTGGTTCCCGTGCAAAACCTTCTTTGATGGGAACCGTCGAAAACCATTTTTGATCACAAAAAGAAAAATTCATTTGACGTGAGGAGTCTCTTGAAATCTGCAAAATTTTCTTCTTTTGTCAATTCCAAAGGGGTACCACTGAACATTGAACGTTGCACCCTGTGAACAACGGTGCCCATATAGGAACCTGTGAACACTGATTTGTTGACAGGTGAAACTCCCCCCCCCCCTAGACAACCCCATTGGAAAGCTCTTGTCACAAGCCATTTCATGGTTGCATACCATGCTATACCATGCTAGGGCAAAACCATGAACCCCTCACTGTTCCCGTCATGGGGACTGCAGTGTCAGAGCACTTTTTTTTGAAAGGGACCTTGAAAGGGATCCCGGAACAAAGCGAAAAGTTACGTGTTTGGTAGGTTGCAGGTGCTCTGGTTCCCATCAAACTCCAAACCAAGACTCGTGGAGGTCCAATTTTCAAGAACGTGAACAAAAACGGCATCAATTTGGCATTTTAGGTCTAATTTGAGGTCTAACCCAAGGCCCATGGGAAGAAGCTCGTCCCCTCCCCCTTTTCCCACTTTTGGGTCCATGGGGACAGCAAAGGGGGGGGATATGGAATTTCAAAATCGAAAAATGTGTCCCATACACAATTCTTGAACCCGTGTATTGGGGCTCTGGCTTCCCGCCCGAACCGGCATTCAGGACGCCGGTTCGGGCGGGAAGACGGCGTCCACAAGACCTAAAATTAAAAAGTGCCAAAAAGTGTCCAAAATGGTTTTTAGACATGTGGCAATCATATCTAAGCAGTTTTTGCGGGGTATTTGCCAGAAATTGGGGTATTTGTGCAACAATTTCCAGTTGGCCAAATTTGGCGATTTTGTGAAATAGAGTACCATGCAGCACGGCTGAAATCTAAGGCCATCTGCTGAAAGCCCTTGAGAAGAGCTTTCAAACAAGGGACAACATGGCAGGTGAACAGTGGATTTTAGAATTTGCGAAAAGGGCCGGAACATGCGATCGGCAATTTTCAGGGCGCTGTGCACTATGGCTGAGTCCTGAGGGTACCAAATGAAAGCTCATGGGGAGAGCTCTCAATTGATATGCTGTATGGCACCTGAGGTGTGGGATTTCACAAATTAGGATGTCAAATTTTGAAACACACAATCACTGAAAACAAGTGCTGTGTGCATTATTGCTGAATCCTGTGGCCATCTGTCTTCATTCGGCCGATCGACATGGCCCTTCGCCCAAAGGAGGTCAAAAATGCTCAAAAAGTTTCAAAAAATGGGTATTTAGGCCGAAATTGGCCGTGATTCCTTGAACGCCGGTTCGGGCGTGAAGCCAGAGCCCCTAATCCACGGTTTCAACAACTGTGTTCAGAACGCCGGTTCGGGCTGCCGCCCGAACCGGCGTTCTGGAACACGGCTTCACGCCCGAACCGGCGTTCTGAACACAGTTTTTGTATCAGAAAGTGCGTACCGGCGCCCAGGTTTCACACCCAAACCTGTGAAATCCCTGGACACACTACGTTATCTTGCTCTTTGCAGATGTTTCTAAACGTTTGCCAGCAAACAATGTTTGCACAAATGCCCTAACCCACCCCCCCCCACCGGCACAATTTTTGGCAAGTCTAGAGACTGCCGCCGCACCTTGGGTAGCACCGTTGTTTGGGGACATATGTGTCAATAATTGCCCCGACATTGGCCTTGAAAAAGGAAATTTGGTTCGCAATCAACAACAAGGGATATCCAGAAAGTGTGTGAACTGCATGGGGCAAATTGACAAATTAACCATGGGTTGGCCAAATTCGACCAGGGCATAGCTTAAGAAAAATTGACCCCACCCCCAAGGGGGTGGTTTAACCAGCCAGCAGCCCTTCTTCCAGTCATCAACCTTTTTCTAGCCGCGCATTCCCCCTCCAATGAGATTTATTTATTTCCAGCCGCCCATGTTTTTTGACCTCCCGGACCCGAAATAATGTTTCTGGCTGAAAATGAGCGTTTTGGGACCCCCGGCCCCCCATTTTGGACCCGATTCCTATGGACTTTGGGTCATTTTCGGGTGAATAAAACGAAAAAGAATTTTTTTGCCCAAAACGATGTTTTTTGGCCATGCCTAATGGATTTGATAGGTTCCGGGAGGTGAGGCTACGTACAATAGCAGAGTGTGGTACAGGGGGTCGAGGGTAGGGAGGAGGGAGGGCAGCCAGAGGGTATATATATTTTTTTTTGGGGGGGGTGCCTTCTAGGCCTTGGGAACGTACGTGGTACATGGCTCTTGTCAAGAAGGGAGGGGAGGAGTAGCGAATGAAGGTGGAGGCTAGGCGCGCCGCTCGGGGGGGGGTCCGGGACCCCCGCGCGGCCGCCTGTGCGCCCGCTCGCCCCCCCCC
>CAAHFI010285155.1:0-11428 GCA_900893395.1 Euglena gracilis
TCTGGCCAAATTGTGTACAGGTGACTGGGCACCTGTGGGGGAGATGCCCCTGATATGTGGGCTTTGGATGTCCAATTCTGAAGCATGTTGGGCCCCCATGGCCCGTCTTTTGACCCCCAAGGGCTGGGGCTGACTTCTGTTCTCTGGGCCTTCTGGCCACGGTGGTCCAAGGACCGCGGCCGTCACTGGGGGAGGATTTGTGCTGGGAAATTTCTGGCGTGGGGGTCTGGGGGGGGGAAAACGGCCACGGTTTGCCACGTGTCGACCGCATCTCCAAGTTCTCCAGCTGCTGCGGCCACTGCTCCAGGACATCCCTGACCAAATAATTCTACTTTGTTTCCCCCTGCATTGCTCATTGAAGTCGAAATTGAAATTTGGTAATTGACTTTTCAATTGATCTTCCTCTGGTTCGTGTCCTTCTGGATATTGAAGTGATATTGACTTCTCTTCTTGGTTCTTCTTCGTTCGTGAACTCTTTTCCTTTCTTCTGGGTGTCGAAGGGCAAGTCAAGAATCAGCCAACTCAGGCGAAAAAAGGCACTAAGCGGGACCTCCTAACCCAGCGCAGCGAACAATCACACAACAAACCGCCGGCGAGCAAGGCATGGCTTCACAATGGCAAAGTGCGGTGTCGATGGGGGGAACAGGGAAATTGTCCAAAGTACCAGGAATGTCAGCTGGAAGAAAAAAAAAGATAGAAAATGCTCAGATCTGTTGCATTTATGCTCTCCCTCATTTGAAGTTCTGGAGGCGACAGTGAAAAAAATCAAAACCTGTGTACACGCGCGCCTACAAAAAAGTCTTAAATGAGAGTTAGGCCATGTTGCATTAGAGTCAGCAATTCTGAGCCCGGTTACCACTTCCTGGGCGAAAATACGACGCCCTTTTGGGGTGCAAACTTTGACCCAAACGTTTTGCGACGACCTTTTCCTCGCTATCCCCCCACGGGACTGTCTCCAGACAAGCCAACAAGCACAGAGATAGAAGATGGGTTCCTATAACAGGACAGCAGGTCCCAGGGGTTGAGAATTTATCCACCCAAACCTGCCGGGAAACGGTCCCGGACCCTATGCACAGAAAAATATGGAGACACAATTTTTATCACATGTTTGTAGAATCCAAGCACAAATGTTCGGAGTTCTTTTAACCTGAAAATTGCCTTACTAGAATCAGACAATTCGGGCTGCGCACAGTCTGGGGGTGCTCTGCTTCTTTTGCCGGCTTGTTGTGTGATTGTTTTTTGGCGGGGTCTTTCTTAATGCTTTTTGTTGCCGGAGTTGGCGGATCATTATCGTCCTTCGAACGACAAAACGAGTTTCACAATGCTGGATTAGCTATCTGAAGACGAGGCGAAGTACAACAGTGCAATGGTTACTTTCTTTTTGAACACAGACGTGGTGGGAGCATTTCTGCGACACACCTCTGGGGAAGATGTTCAAAGAGTGTTGACGGCGGGCTTACGTTGGCAAGGAGCAGGCTGGAATACTGTGAGGCCGGCGAAGGAGCTGCGAGCTATCACCGCCGTATCTCTTGTCAGCGCCAGCTGGGTGGAGTATCTTATGTCCTTCTTGTTATCACTCGCCTTGGTACGTGGGATCGAAGTGCTGCAGTTGGAGCGAGAGGGCTGGAGAGTGTGCCTTCTGGCCGAGACGTGGACAACACTGCTGGAAGGCGCCAACAGTGAAGGCGGTGACAACAGCGGAGCGGCTCCCCTGGCAAGAGGACACGACCCCACTTCCCCAGGAGCCGTCAGCCTGCCTCAAGCAGGCGGCGGCAGGTACAAAATTACCCTGGAAACACGTCCTGAACGCGCTGCCGCTCTTCCAGGACCTAAAAACGCGAGCTGAGGACAACAACCACAACTACGACGTCAAGGCCCCAGAGGATGAATTCCCAGAGGACTATCGAGTCCTCTCCCAGCAGATCTTCTTCGCCATGGCGGAATTAGAACAAGGCCTTCTACATGAACGGCAGCGTCGAAGTATACCTGGGGCGATACGTTCAACATCAAATGGTCTTTTTCAAAAGAAGGTCTGCAGGTGGAGAGGACTCAGCAGCAGCTGAACAGTGCTTGTATGAGCACACCTGTGGGTAGGGTGGAATGGTGGCATTTTCACACCCCCACAGGCAGCCAAGGCTGGAAATGCAAAGGCAGTTTCAAGGGCTTCAAAGGAGGATTCAAGGGTGGAAGAGGAGGCTATGGCAGCCGAGTCTGGAGAAGTACCTGGACATCCAAAGGCAATGGCACCCAATCAAGTCTCATTCCTCCCTCCTGGTCCATTTCAGGACAAAGGGCAGAGGGAAGCTCTGACATCCAGGCCCCTGGAGAGGGCACAACTCAGTCCCCAGATTGGGGTGAACGGAAGTCAGGCCACCCTGCTGTGGAAGGAGCAAGATGCCCCGACCCCACGTTCAACATCAACCAGCCGCAACCAGGGGGCCCAGGGCCCAAACCTGAAGCAGCAGCCAGGGGAGTGGGAGAGAAGGATGGTAAAGATAAGCCTGAGTCAGGAAGCAAGATGGAAGGAGTCCCCTCTCTTTCAGAGGTTAAGGGAATGTATCCCCCGGTGGAAAACATGTGCTCACCCCAAAGTGTTGCAAATGACCCAACAAGGGGTGGGGGCAGATTGACCCCTTCCAGAAACACTTTCCACCTGTCCCCAGCAAAAGCCGCCAGCTCGGCGGTGCGGACAGAGATGGGCCGCCGACACTTGAACTCACCAAAAATGGTATTTGCGCCTTTAGCACCACATGCAGGCACGTAGCCCTTTCCATGAGCAACACTGCTTCCAAATCTGGTGAGTATGACCCAAAAAAAAACAAAGCAAAACAAGAACCTTCTGCTTGTGTTAATAATGGCGGCACTACATTATTGGGGAGATTGTAGGCGTATTCTCCAAAGGGGCCAAAATTACTGTAAACACAATATCGTATGCACGTGATTTATACACTGAGGAAGAGCAAATGCACTAATTCTATTTTTGTTCGGTTCCATGCCAGTGCAAAACTGCCAATCACTGGCAGTTTTGGCAAAAGAGCTAAGCCGTGGCTTCCATTCATAACGCATCCATTTACCAAGCAAACTACTTGGCAAACCATCCCCCATCATATGACCCGATGAAGGTGGTGAGGGCCAAGGAATGAAGGGGAGGTCGGTCATTTCTGGATCAAGCATCAAGACAAACCTTGAAAGAGAAGCCACAAATGCCCGTACCCACACAGCATGTTGCAAACGCCAGATATGTATGTATGTTGATACTCTCAGGCAGTCTACTTTTGCACTTAGCTCATCATCGTGGACTTGCTTTGCGTAATCATGCAATCAAAAAACGTTTCCAATTTATTGCATTTTTTGGTGGTCGCTTTTTGAGCCTCGTTTTTGGATTAAAACAGTATCTCAAAACTCGCAAAATAAACGGCCCGTAACTATCGAATTCAAAGGTTCCATTTCAAATCGCGAAAACTGCACTGTGCAGTAGGGAAATCGACGAGGCAGAAAAGCACACCACGGGCGAAGCACAAAGACATTGTGAGGCCATGCCTTGCTTGCTGTCGGTTTATTTTGTGGATTATGACACATTGGGTCAGGTTTTGCTGCTTGATGCCTTTCTTTGCCGGAGTTGGCTGATTCCTAATCCTGCCATTCGACATCGAAGAAGACAGAAGCTTTGAACAAAAGCGGCCCAATTATTCAGCAGTAAGCAACCAAACCCAGTGATTGCCACTGACCCTGACAGACAGTGGGCAAAATACAAGACAACAATGGAAAACCATTGCTACCTACGGTGAAAACCAAACACATTTCAAATTTTGGGAACAGAAAACACACAAGTTTGGAAACCCAGCCCACAAGGCAAAGGCCCGTACATGTCAACATGGAACCAGGGGCAAGGGGGCCAGCAGAAAACAGGCATTGGGAAGCCATGACACCACTTCCAGGGCCATGGGGGCCAAGCGGGAGCAGAATGCCCGCTGGAAGGGGAAAAAAAGGTCTGTACCAACCACCTCTCCCAAATTCAGCCCACAACCCCATTCCAGGGGGGAAAGGGAAAGCCCAGCAGCAGGGCTCCCCCTGATTTCAGTTGGGCGTGTCAAGAAACCAGAATTCACAGCCCCGGCATTGGAGGCCAGAATCATATTCAAAGGGGCTTGGGCCAAGGTGGCCTATCAAAGGACTATGGCAGCCATTCAAAGGGTGGACCACCACAGGCCCCAGAAGCTAAGGCTGTAAGGGGAAGCCCCGTAGGTGTTGCATTTAAATCATACCGGAGCCTGAGGTGTCCGAAAATAGAGCCGCGGATCTGTAATATACCCATTAGCCTCTTTGGAGCCAATCGACAAACTAACAGCCCCAAAGATAATCCATCTGGGGTTTACTGTTGCCAGAAATGACAACAAATGGCCGCTTTGTGGGACCGAGTTCGGGGGGTGTCTAGAACTCTACCACCCCTCTGTCGCCGAATGGGAGGAGGGTTTGACCAAATGAGGAGAGACGGCAGCCTTTAAACTTGGGCACTCACGCTTTGCAGAGCTCTTCAACTTCAATTTCTGCGAGATGCGATTCTGAAGTCAGTTCGTGTTGTCCCCGAGCGGGTCTAGTCCTCCATTCTGGTCGTCAGTTGACTACTGTATCGCTTAAAGCATGTCACACACTTCCGTAAACTGCTTTCCAGGGACCAATGAAGCGGAAATCCGCTTCCCTGGTGCTATATGTGACTCAGAGTGGGACATGACCGACTCGCGGGAAAGCAGAAGGCTGGCAAACAGCTTCGCCATGTACAGCACATTCTGGTGGCTCCGCAGGCTACACGTCAGGTGGTGTTCAATGGGGACACCTCCACCTGGAAGAACGCCCGGTACACAATGGTCACCGTTCGCTTGTACGCGTGCCAGATGCCGTACAGCAGGGGAACTGGTGGGACATGTAGTACTGCAACGCCGACGCGGAGTACAGCAGCCGAAAGCACCGGTAGTAGTTGTTGTCGTCCACCAAGAGAGGCGTTGTGGTGACGCGTCAGGTGCTGCAATTACTTCGCCGGCTGCAGCACCAGCAGCACGTCCAGTTTGGCTGACACCACCTGCTCGGTCAGCGACAGCGGACGCCACTGCAGGGACCGCATGTCGGTTCACACCATATCCAGCGGCACCCTGATGGTCGTCTCAGTTAGCTGCATCCGTCGTATGCGACTCACGGCTTGGTGCAGCAGTAGGGATGCGGTACAACAGGAGGGCGCCAACACCTCCAGGTTGCCAATCAGGTCGCACAGTTCTGGATGTCCAGGCTGTCCAGGCGACACCGGGAAGGTCATGGAGCGTGTTCTTGTTCCCGGGCGGTGCAATAGGTTCTCCAGCAGTAGAAAGCATCATCAATGCAAACAACGCGTTAAGAACCTTCGGAATGATTTAGCTCTTACAATTGAAACAGAGATGATGAATGAAAATCAATATCCTGTTCCGGCATCTACCAGTGTATCATTCCGGTATAGGAATGGTTTCAATGCACTCGTCAGTATGAGTTGTATTCTGCACTGTTCCGAAGGCTGTTAGGTTCTGGCTCAGGTTCGGGGTGGCCGGGTCCGTTCCCCAGCGTAGCCAGCAGAAGTTGTCCAGCCATAGGACAACCTGGTGGTTCCACAAGGAGGCCAGGATGTCCTGCGCCGCCACTGCTGCCCGGGACCTCTGTACGACCCACCATGCCGGTGTGCCGTAGCGCTCTTCGTGTTGCCCTCGGAAGCTGCTGTAGCGCCCACATGCTGGGAGTGTTCTCGGCCACTGTAAATCTGACTGCGAAGGGCTGCGCCTGTCGATGCAGCGTGCGCCACACACATACGCCCCAGTGGCGAGCTATCCCAGCCACCGTGGATGGTGGGAGGAAGACCACAGGTTGACCTCCACTGTGCGACGCAAACGCCGATTCAGCCGCACCATGCAGCACAGTGCCTGAATCGCTTGGACAACTATTTCACGTGCTCCGAAGGCATCGTGAAAAAGGTTCCATCCCGAACGAGGCCTGCCACGTTGCAAAAAGGCGTGAAGGCCTTCAATGTTCAGGACCAATTCCACGGGCGGTGCAACAGCAGGTATGTGTTTTCTGTTCTAATGACCAGATAGGGATATATTTTCACAAAAGGAAGCGGATAACCGCTTCCTATTCGTAAACTCTTGAGTATGACCCGTTAAACTTAAAACTGGTTGTTAAATTGCTGGTAGATTTGTAGCTTTATGAAGCGGTTTGACGCTTCATAAAGTAGGCATTGAGGATTTTTGGTGCTGTTTGGCAAGGTTATTTAGATTTCGGAAAAGGGGGGGGGTGCAACAGGATGTTGGTCTCTCAAAATGGGCA
This sequence comes from Euglena gracilis, assembly GCA_900893395.1. Taxonomy (NCBI): domain Eukaryota; phylum Euglenozoa; class Euglenophyceae; order Euglenales; family Euglenaceae; genus Euglena; species Euglena gracilis. Next base: position 6,343 of record CAAHFI010285155.1, read on the forward strand.
CATCTAGAGCGCGATGTCAGGTAAAATCCTCCCCAAAACACGACTACCTGGGGCTTATAGTGAATTCATGTGGTTAGTGGTACAACTGCCAATTTACGTCGGTTAGAAACTTCGCGCTACAAAAGCGTAGGGCTGAATTTCAGGATTTTTTGACAGTTTTTTTTTGTAAGCGGAAAAATGCTTCACTGGTGATATCATTTTGAAGTTAATGCATGTTATTTTTTGGTGCAACGTCGTGGGTGATCACTGTTACTCACAGTTGCTTAACTGCCTGCCGTGATCACAGTGACTACCCCACCCTGCTGTCTACCCAAGTGATCTCGACATCACAGGCATATGCAATATCCTGATCTCGGTATATACACTATCCTCCCATCTTTCTTTAGCTGCGCATACCAATGTGACTTAGAAGTACACCAGAAAGCAAACAACGTCCAACGAACTGTGTTCAATGCACACTGATGAACCCGGCTGCCTGCGTGATCACAGTTGCTACCCACACGTGCGGCTTCCTATAAGGCAGAATCCCGCTGCCTCCAGTAAAAGCAAAAAGTAGGCTGACACTGGTAGGGATCCACAGGCCGTATGTGGAGGGGGTGGGCAGTCCCCGCCACCTACGGCCTTTGCTTGCTTTAGCCAGCGGCAGCCCACAGATGACGTTCAGTTAAAGCACCTAAATGTGTGTGGTTCGGATTGTGTAGTATTTTGTGGTCACCTCACTCGGTATGAACAAACGTCATCGCGATTCAATTCGTTGAAGCAGTTTTCTGCTTCATATTATTTAGTGTGAAATATAAAACTGTCTTCCTTCATAACTATGCTGGTAGAAACTCCGCCAAGGTCATGTTTGCAGAGGACTTTTCATGGACACGATGAATTCAGCGCAAGTGTCGTGCCAAAGGGTAAGATACGTGCACGACGAGCTGCTGTGGACCAATCTTGGCTTCGGTTACCACTTTCTTCCATTTAGATGATAACATTACGATTGTTGTTCTGTTCATGGTATAAGCAACCGGTAACAGTTATGTAGCTTACGAGTGACATTAAGTATATTTGACAGCTTATTTAAAGGAAGCAGAAACCTGCCTCCTGTTCATTTTGCCACTAAATTTTGTCTGATTTTGTAGGCATTGGAATTCAATCTGCGATGTTGTTAACCGTTAAACGTTTAACTGGTCCACAAATAGCGTTATGCAACGTTCAATGTACACTGCGTAACGTACTGAGATGAATGGGGAGCGGCTGTATGATCGCCTGCCTGGTCCAGCAAAAGCCGTAACCGAACCCCTGACGGCTGGGCACCGTTCAGGGGTACGTGGAAGTGAATTTGTCCCGGTACAGCCTCTCCCCTTTTTGTAAAATTGTGTCAAATACTTGCAAGGCAAGCGTAAAACCGCTTGCTTTGTCTTCATTACCTGGTTTTCATGGACCTACGCATGTGTCCCGCGTACTACTCAACCGCACCTGAACCACGAACGCACCACGAACCTGAAATGTTAGTTCTGCGTTCAGTCTAGGCCTACACCCACTCTGTTTCCGGCAGTGCACGGCGATGAACCACGGGGCTGCCGGGTGCCTGCTTCCTCCCGGCAGCCCACAGGAACAACCGACACCGACGGTGGCCAAATTCGGTGTCAGGTAGAGTTGATCACAAATACAGAACGTGGTCGCTCCTCCTTTTTATCCTGCAAAGAGTTAATTATACCTGTCTTCCCGTCAGTTCTGATTCAACTGCGTTTTATGCAACATAACCACTGTACGCATCGATGAAGCGGTATTGCGCTTCATTAGGCATTTAATTTTATTTTCGTTGTTATACTTATTTGTTTGATGCAAACAGGTATCCGTTATATGTACACTCGCAAAATGTATCTGTCTGTGTGCCGGACAGATGTCGTCGATCGTTGTTTCTCCATAATATTAAGTTTCCTACAACATTTTGCTGCTTCGTAATTCCACGTGCGTGCGCTAAAATTTTTCAGAAATCATCGAAGGTTTGCCACTTCATGTGTTCTATCGTCAACATCACCGAAACATTCTGCACTTCGTGCACAACTTGAAAATTTTGGCTGTTTTTAAGAGCATTTTTCTTGCAATCCGGGTGACACTTCAGTCAGTTTTATCACGGGCAATTTTTTCCGCCTGAGTAAGAAACAGCAACCAAAAGTAGGGTGCCTGGCTCAGCCTCTGAGTGGTGGGTAGAGCCTTCTCGTCCAACATCACCTGGGCGAGTTCCTGGTGGTCGTATGCGTGGTGGACGGCCTCCAGGCACTTGAGTGTGTGCAGGAACACGCTGTCCTCGCCGGGGGTTTCCATCTGTTTCGCCACCTCCGCAGCCTCCATCCCACAACGTAGCAGCCACTCTGCCACTGTGGTCGTGGCTTTGACCCAGGCAGCCTGAAAGTATGTCAACAAACACCAAAGTATTGAATTCAAGCAGGAAAACACTTCCTAATGCATTCTACACAACCGCATTTGTGGAGTGACATTTATTTTCAAGTCATCCATCTTTCTGTTATGTTGCATGTCTTTATCTCTCTACGGCACCATCACAAACACACCAGTGCACCATCCACTGTCTCCCGTCCTGCTGTGCACGGTCTTCAACAACTCCGTCTTCGTCGGGTTGTAGGGCACATTTGCGCAAATGCGCGCACAAACAAAATTGTGTTTATGTGTGCAAATGCGCTCACCAACACGTCTATCACGATCAAAAAAACCTCGTGAGGGCCATGGCCTTATCAGTGTGCTTTAACGCAGACATGTTGTTTGTTGCCTCCCATTGCACAAACCATCCCTATAGCAGTTTCCTAAGGGTGTTGGTTTGCGCGTTTGCGCACACAAAAAATGTTTTGTTTGTGGGCGCATTCGTGCCCACAAACATGTATTTTTACCTCAAAGTTTTGTGTGTTTATTTGCGCAAATGCGACCATAAACAACGTTTTTTTTTGCGCAAATGCGCGCACAAACACACATCACTTGTGTGCTAGCTCGCTGTCATAGTCTGTAGTATGTGATGTAACGTCGCTCCGTGTGTTCTTATGGGCAACTGCAGTATCCAAGCCGGTTCAGTCAGCATTCTGGCACCAGTTACAAGTGTCGTAACAGTGGTTGTGTGCTTCTCCCCTGTTTGATGTAAGAGAGCACGAGTCTCACCCTCGGCCCTGTTCACATCACTCGGTAGGCATCATGCACACCAAACTACCGGGGGTTACTGTGTGCCAGGTAGCATGAACATGGCACTGTGCATAGCAGCAGCCTGCAGAATGTACAATGTCATGTTAGATAGTACTGTCCCATGTTCTGCAACAAAAATTGCGGAATCAGGAATAGCCTATCCTATCTCGGATCTGCCTTCTCTTTTCACAGGTGGCATTCGTATTCTTTTGTTTTATGTTTCATTAGCCCAAAAGGGCAAATCAAAGATCTGAAGATTTGAACTTCGATAGGAGAACATTACTGGAACTGAAGTTCCAAAATCACACCTGGTTTGCCTTGTGCTCTGCATAAGCCCAAAGGCAATAAAATCTAATAGTTAAGTGAAATACTTTCTTTTTGTTACTCTCCTGGTTTCTGTTCCCAAGGGAGGGTGTAAGTAGGCCGACAGGCAGTGGGAATAGACTCAGGGGACGTACACTTGGTCACACAGATTAGGTTTCTTTCCTGCTCCCTTCTCACTAACACCCCCCTCTGCTTTCATTAGTTGACTTCAAACGGTCGGTGGTTCTGTGCCGTATAGGCGACACAGCAACTACAAGCGGTTTGTGGCAACGATCAATGATCAATGATCTTCAATCTTCAGATCCTTCTTCTTTTTGATATTTAAACTTCACCATTGCTTCTTCTCCATTTGGGAACGCCATCGCTGGCATGAGGGGGCCAATCGGCACCACCTCGGGGGGGGGGCCTGATGGCACCACCCTTTAACTTCTTGATCTTCTTGCTCTTCTTCTTCTTGACCAGGCCAGGCCTCCCCCAGGCCTTGGCCGGAGGATCCGGGAGGACCTCCATGAAAACCATTTCTTTGGTTCGTAGTTTCTCGGATCCTTCGGCGTCGGTTGTTTTTGAGGGGGCCGCCGGCCTTCGAATTAAATGTATTCAAAGTTTTGTTTTTTTGGCTCTTGAGCCTTTCCAAATCAACCTTGATTTTTTTGTAGTCTTCACCAGTGCATTGTGCGGACAAAGAACCCTGTGTGTGAGACAGGGTTTGATATTGGGGCGTTCGATTTGGGGCTGTGCTTAACTAGGAATTTGCTCTGATCCTACCGACCGGTAAAAAATAGGCCGACTGGTCCAGGAAATTACGCCAGTTAAGGCCGGAAAGGCCAAAACTGGGGTTCAGGCTTCAAAGGCCCACCCACAGAACCTTTTCCGAACTTTTAATTCGACTGAAATCCAAAAATGGGAATTTCAGTTATTTTCCAAGGCCCAAGGACAATTTAGGTCGTGGTCTCCATGAACATGTACCGTGGCCTGACAACCGGCACAGATGGTCGGTGCATCCGCTAGCGGCAGGCCCAGCCACCATTTCAGACCCAGTCGGTAGTCCACCGGGTCGATGACAGTGTGTATCGCTTCATGGGGAGGCACTGCCATCCACCCGTGCCCAACGCCGTTGACTTGCTCCAGGAGCCGCGCTTGGTCGTATGGGACTGACCTGTCCACCAAAGCGTCCCTAACCCTAACCCTAACCCTAACCCTAACCCTAACCCTAACCCTAACCCTAACCCTAACCCTAACAGACGACCGCACATGCCAGCAGGCCGCCCACGACCTACGTTCCACACTGGGAAACCGTCACCCGGAAAGCAGTCGCCTAGCCAACCCCGCCGCCTTCAGTTGCGCCTCGGGAAACGAGGCTTCCCAACGATGGTGGCAAAAGGAGTCCGCCAAGGCCGCCCTGGAGGGCGGCAGCGTAGTCTGGGCATGCCACCTTCTTGTTTTTCCAACTTATACACAAAAGCACAAGCTTCAGGAGGCAATGGGCAGTATACGTTTCCACAACCTTCTGGGTTTGTTCCTTTGCTTACTTTTTGGGTTTTCTTGTGCTTGTTGTTGCAAATAAATAAAAATATGCAGAGCTCAA
>CAAHFI010285349.1:0-10216 GCA_900893395.1 Euglena gracilis
TACCCAATGACAAACCTACATGCGTTCCACATGAGGCAGGGCAAGCGAGTAGCGGTACCCCCGCCGTTCCACTGGGTTAGAAGACGAAAGCCCAAAGTCCTGAAGTAATTACGGTGTGTAGTAGTCGCCCAGCCACACCACCACTCCGTTTCCCACCAGTTTTGCCGAACCCAGGCACACCTGTACAAGACATACCGGCAAATGCATTCGACACCCACTTACTTGCACACCCGTCACTCCAACACACTTCCTACCAATGCGTGCACTGCAGGAGAATTTCCACCCAATCAGATTTCGATTGTGGATTTTTAGTTCAAAATCCAACACACGAGGCTACTCCAACAACGCGGATTAGCCTCGTTGTTTGGAAACGCGAAATACGTCATTCCTAATCACAATCCCGATCACACTTGGTTCTCTCTTCACATACCGAAAGAAACCGTATCAAGTATTACACTTGGTCCAGATTTGATGAGGAATGGGGAAAACCCCATCCTGTCCGAACACCCTTGGGATTAACCCTTGCGGTTGTGGAAGACAGCCCGCATGTTTGTGGATCCCTTCATTGTATTTCTTCACTCCAATCCGAAAATCGGGTACATCAATACGTGAAACACGTATGGAAGGCTTTCAATTTTGGTCAATATCGCTTCTTGGAGCGATGGTTTTCCAAAATCGCGACATTGGCGGATTCATTTGATTTGGCATTGGAAATCGATGCCTTTTCATCCAAAGCGCATGCCCTTTTGCCACGTCATTTGCCACAACACTCCAACGCATTTGATTAATTTTGGGGTGACACCCTCCCCCAAATTAATTAATTATGGATTCACCCTCCCCCAAAAATTCTCGAATGTGTGGTCGAGGAAATTCTGCGGGATGAAGCCCGTGGAGTTATTCTCATACCCATCATTCCGGAAGCGTAATGGTTTCACCAATTATCGTATGTCTGTTTTCATTGGTGGCATTTCCCCACAAATGTTCCAATAATGATCCAATGGGTTTTACGCGACTTACCGTTTGCCATTGTGTACATAGATCATGTGCTGCTGAGAACACCACCACCATCCACAAAACGGAGCGAGGATATCCTCGACAAACACTTTCACCATGTTTGCGCAGTATTAACCGCTTTTCAAAAACATGTGCTTTTCTCGAAAGGCGCGAAAATAAATTTGATTCGCGAAGTTATAAAATTTTGCGGCCACATCCTCAGCAATGGACAGCGGAATGCCGCTGCAAGCAAAGTTGAGGCCATTAGGAAATGGGCCCCCAAAGTAATCATACCGATTGCTCACCTCAAAGTATTTTTGGGATTAGCCCAATACTACGCGATATATATGAGGAACTTCGAGAAAATCGCTGTTCCCCTCACCAAACAGCTCAAAAACCGGGCTGTTAACAACACCAAAGTCATTTGGAATGACCAAATGCACAAAGCCCTTGAGAAATTCACGGTTTTGTTTTTGGAGAATGTTGTCCTCGAAATCGCGGACCCGTACGTGCCATATGTGCTGGAAGTCGACAGCAGCGATCACGCTGTTGGCGGAGTTCTTAGCCAGCAAAACGCGGCCAATGATCTCCGACCTGTGGCTTTCTTATGCAGAAAGCTACAGGGCGACGACGTCAAAGGTCCAGTCAAGTGGAGTATACGCGAGAAGGAAACCTACGCAATCGTGCTTATACTCCAGAAGTTCCGAAGCTGGGTCGCCAGCAGCCTTGTCCAGATCAGAGAGACTCCAACACTGGTACACCGAGGATTTGAACAAGGCCATGCCATCGGTCGGAAGGCGATGCAGATGGAATGAGTTTTTGAGCCAGTTCAACCTTGTGGTTATATATACCCCTGGTCACACACAGAAAGTAGCGGATCCGCTCAGTCGGGCCCCTTGGTATTACCCTGGGAATCCGGATGAGGGAGACGCGACTTTTCATGGACGTCAGGAAGCTGACGAGTACGCACGTCTAAACTACGCTGCAGACATTCTTTTGTATTATTTTCCCGTTTCACGATTGTTCCTGGTCGCACCAGTGCGCGGAAGGCGCCGACGTGGAAGCACTCCCGGACCCCGGCGTATTACGCGCACGAAGTCCCCTTCCCCACTGTTCTTTCACGAATGGGATTATAGTCGTGATCCGGTGTATGACACCATTGTCACCAGACTTCGTAGTGGCGAAGTGCTGGAAAATTACACTCTTTCACCTTTACTCTTGGTTTTTCGCAATGAATCGGGTTACAAATATTTTATCCCCCAGGACCTGGTTGATGTGTTTTTGTGCTATCACAACCACGGTCACGGACGACAAAATTTACGATTACGTTTTGTTGTCATCTCCAGGCTGAGTAGGTACATCGTAGCCATTCCATGCCAGAAGTCAGATTTGACTGCCCAAAGTTTGGCAACTATATTTTTGGGGAAACGCATTTGATTAATGGGTTTACCGAATGATTTTGTGAGTGATCAAGACCTTTTGATTTCTTCAAGGTTTTTCACCACTTTGTGCAGGTTACTCGGAATTGAGCAACAGTTTTCAATTATATACCGACCCAAAGGCAACGGTAGAGCCGAGGCATCCGTGAAATCCGCCGTGAATATGCTGCGCCTTTCACTGGATGACTCGCGCAACAACTGGATATCAGTGCTACCATGGCCTTTGTTTTATATCAATACCCTACCAGGGTTGGTTCTGCCTCACTCCCATTATAAAATTTTTTTCGGACGGGTCCCTCCGGCCTTAGGGGATGTCCCTTCGGAGAGACCTGCCGAACGAGTGTCAGTTGGGACGTCTGGTTTGCGGAAGTAGAAAATCTACGTTCTGCAGTCCAGAAGCGAGTCACTGAAATTCATGCAACTAAACGGAAACAAAACAGAAAGCGTTTTTGCAGAATTTCAAGTCACCTGTGTATAGTCCCGGTGACCGCGTGTGGGTACGGAATAGCCATACTTGCATGAAGTCTTCCAAGCTGGACCCCCTTCGGCTCGGCCCCTGTTAAATCCTAGAAAGACAGGTACCAGCGGGCTATACAAGGTCGCATTACCGAATGGCGTTGAGGACGTTAATATGGACGACTCAAGCCATACTTGTCACCACCGGATGGGAAACCCATCCCGTGTCTGCACTTCAAGCCCCGTTCCAGATTACTGGAGACAGACGACTTTGTAGTTGATAAAATTATTGATCAGAAAATCGACAAAGGTATGCCTTTTGAAAGTCCGCTGGAAAGGGTATGGGCCCGAGGAGGACACTTGGGATCCAGCGACCAGTTTTGTTGTGTACGTCCAGCAAGATTAGAAGCTGTGGAACAAAAAGCATAACATTGATGTTTCTATGTCAATTTTTTGAGAACGCATGGGAAACTCATGTTGTTTTCTTTTCTTTTAATCATTGATTCTTATCATTCTTTGTTTCCGCAGAATTTTTTTTATCCAGACAATAGTCAAGCATGGAACGTTACCCTTACCACCTTACAGCCAACAACCCAACCATCCCACGTACCGACCCCGGGCGGTATCATGCTGCCCGGTGGAAGGGAGCCAGGCGGAGGACCGCCTTACCACCAAACCACTCACCCTCACCAAGACCAATATGCGTACCGATACGGTACACAGCCACCTGCACGGACTGCGGCTCAGGGAAATCCTGATGCCAGCAGCAGTAGCAGGATGACCTCGATGCCCGCGGAAACGCGGCCATCTCAGCCATCAGGCTCTCGTCGCCTCCCACCGTATGTGGGTGTGATGATCCACCGGACGGCGGAGGCGATGAAACGGGTGATGCCCATGAGCGCAAGCCCGGCAGCAGACCAACTCACACAGGCATTGTGGGATGACCACTGCCATCCAATTTTGACCATCGCGAACACCCCTCCAGCCCTGTGGTGTATGTGCGCCCAGGCGATGATGACCGGTTCGGTGTATTACACCGTCTCGGGGACGTCGGCATTCGAGACGGACATTACCATGCCTGACATGGGCGTGGAAGTCCCGCCACAGGTAGCACCTCAGGTACCACCGGTTGGCACTTACACCGCACACTTTCGGGCTCACTCCACCTGCGACCTGTAGCATTATTCAGCAGAAAGCTGCAATGTGAAGACAGAAAATGAAACGTCAGATGGAGTATATGAGAAAAGGAGACGTATGCCATTGTCCTTATCCTAAAAATATAACGAAATTCGGTCACCAGTTAACTTGTACAAATACTGGTGTTGACAGACCACGAGTCCCTCCAACACTGGTAGACCGAAGACTTGAACAAAGCCATGACCGCAGTTGGCCAAAGACGCCGTTGGTAGGAATTTTTGAGTCATTTCAACTGATGGTAGTATACACACCACGTCATACTCAAAAAGTCGCAGACCCACTTTCCCGCGCACCCTAGCATTATCCTGGTAACCCTGAAGAGGGTGATGCCACGTTCCATGGAAGTCACGAAGCGGATGACTTCACAAGGCGCTCAGACGCCGCTGACGGACGTCCTAGAACATGTGTTGGATTACCGATACTTAAACTCACAGACAACGGATGATCCATTTCCGTTACCACTCATCGAAGACTTGATTAAAAAAACAAGCCGAAATGAGATTCTAGTCGGTTTTCGACTTGGAGGATGGTTTTCACCAGATATACTTACACCCTGACGTACAACCATACACCGCATTTAACCTCTCGCGGAGTTTACCAATGGACGGTGTTACCTATGGGTGTAAAGAACGGCCCAGCCTTGTTCCAAGTAATGATACAGTGGATTCTACGAGACTTAACGTTTGCAATGGTATATATTGATGACGTCCTGATTGGCATACCCCCTCCAATTAGAAACTCGGGTAGTGATACATGATCACTACTGCGGCATGCGACCCGTACTGACAACGTTCAAAAAACTTTTGCTTTTCGTCAAAGGCGCAGAAATGGATTAGTTTCGCGAAACGATAAAATGGTTTTAAAATGTTTGGACACATTCATAACACGGAAAACGGAGAGCATCTCAAGGATAAAGAAGTGGACACCTGAAAACGTCAAAACAATCACACATTTAAAAGGTTTTTGGGTTTAGCGCAGTACTACGCGACACACATTCCTGAAAGTGGCGGTACCATAGACGTGACAACTCAAAAACACGCTCCTGCAAATACTAAGATACAACGGGACGATACAATGCGATAATCACTAACTGCAATTAAACAACTAATGTTGAACAACGTTCTACTTGACATTAGGGACCCGTACAAACCTTACGTAGTGGAGATCTACAGCAGTGACTACTGTCGGCTTCCTGCTGGCGACGGCAGCCAAAAAAAAAATTCCACAAAATTACCCCAAAAAACCGGTAGGAACCACCAAAGCAAGTTAACCGCCACGGAAGTCGAGTTGGAACCCCAGCAAATTCCAATAAGACTTTGAGAATTCGATTTGAGAGTCAGAAACGCAGAAATGTCAAATAGAGACCTGAAGAGCAAGAAGTTCAATTCAATTGTCCAAATTGTTTTCCTACCCACTAACAGCAGGTGAACTCAAGGTACATGCCAACACTTCTCAACAAGGTTTGCTTTGTGCTGTTGATTGATGTGTTCGCCTAAGTAGGTGGGTTAGTTTTTGCCTCTTTGGATTTTTCAGCCTCAAGTTCAAAGTTTGAAAATGTGGAAACCCCAACAGTGGAAGGAGAAAAAGATCCTACGCGGGGCAAGTAGGGACCCCGGGTCGGGGGAGGGGGCAAACCTCACCCACTTCACAGCCTGTTGATTTACTGGAAAACGGGGCCCAATTTCACAAAGTCCCTGGCCTGAGCCCACCAGCGCCAGAAAAACGAATTTGCAGCCCCAGCGAAAGCAGCCCTCCCTGGCAAGTGGGGTCCAGGACCCCCAATATGGTACGCAGAGGTTGCTTCACTGACTCCGTTAGTGCAGAATTTTTGGATTCGGTCGATCACAAATATCAACGACAAAAAAGTCTTGAAGTTGTGGAAGTTGTGCAGGGTTTGTTCTTGAAGGTTGGTGTTCTGTGGGCTTCAATTGTGGGTTCTCTTGAAGTTCCAATGCAATGCACACTGAGAAGTTTGGAATGCAGAATTAACCACATTGAAAAATTTTGGCAGGGGTTTTTAAGTGAGTCCGCCACTCAGAGCTACAGAACACAGAAACAGGTATTTTGACACGAAACTCAAAGTGGGTGATAACCAAGATTCAGTCCACGAAGGTTGAAGGCTAGGATCTGACGAAACAGCTGAAATCGGTGACAGCTTCTTTGGGAAAGGCAGAAGCGGAAATTGGTAGATTGACCGAGCAAATAAAGACGTTGGAACTGCAAATCGCTGAAAAGTTACCAGCCCAGTGAAAAAAAAACACGAAGTCCAGAAAATTTTGTGTCTGTGAACCTAAATTCTGGACATGGCAACATTTTGAAGTCGTCTTCAGTGTCTTCTGAGAAAAATTCCTCGGACTGTGCCGCACAGCCAAGAAAATTCAGACAGGCAAAAAAATTCTGGAGACCTGCCAAAAACAGCTGGAACGACTTTTAATTTTTGAGTCTAAGTTGGTTTCAAAATTGTTTTTGGCTCTGGTGCGCAAATCCCTGGAACAGCTGGGGGTGGTTTCCACCGTATAAGTGATGGTGGTGATTTTTTGAGGTCTTTTCACAGGTCTAACCACTGACTGGCACCGTACAGCACTTTACAGATTAGTACGTTTTTGTGGTTTGCTTGTGGCTTTGTCATTGTTGTTGTTTCACACCTCATTCGTGGTGATCTGGTGTTGGAGGCAGATGCGCAATCAGCCAGAAGTTTAAATCTGAATTTTCAGTTCACAGAGTTTGACTTAAGGAAATCAGACAAGTCAAACATTTTTGAATCTGGTTTCTGGGTGCATGTTTTTTCCCCAGTTGCTTTGCTGAATGGAGAGGCCCAGCCACGATGCTAGGGATTTTTCTCCTCGTGTCCTAGCAACCAGTTCAATGACTTTCAGTTTCAGAATTTTCAGGTTTCGATTTTCCCAAATGTAATTTGGGGTGGGGCACGGCGTGGATATGTGTCATCATCCCAGACGGGGACAAATCAGGCATCTCAGTTTGAATTTTGGTTTGTGTTTTTGCTGGTCCCTTTGGTTATGGGACAGTTTCTCCAGAGACAAACTTTACCCCCGGACAGGGACATGTGTTGGAGAATCGGCACAGTTTTTTGGGGATTTTTCTTTCCATCTTAATCGTGGTTTTCGAGTGTGGCACCCCAGCAGCCCTATGGATGTTTTATCTTTGATTTTTTAATTTAAATCCAATTTTCTCAGCCAATGCGATTTTGGCTGCACCCCCCCCCCCGAGGGTAGGAGGACACAACCTGGCTTCAGCCTCCAAACAAAAAAAACTCACAAACCTGGCCACAAATATCCAGACCAACTGAAATCTCACCACATGCCAAAGGACGGGCCTTCAGATTTCACAGCGCCGCCCCCCACCGTCAACCAGTGTGGGGAGGGCCACGGGTTAAAAATTCCTGTCTGCAAAACTAAAATCCCCACATGATCAAAAAAATGGTAAAAATTGAAATTTCATCAAACCCCGTCACAATCTGGGGTGTGCCCAAAAACAGTCACGATCACAAATTGATGCAATCCTGTCCCCACCCAAATTTCTCACAGGTTATCCATTTCTGAGTCAAAAAAATCCAACCGTAAAGCCAAAACTTATTTTGATCCACACAAACAAAAGTTTGCACAGCCCTCCTCCCCAGCTGCCCAAGGAGAGAAAGTCAAACAAGTTCAACCTCAGAAGCCAACTGAAAGTCAGCCCCTGGCACCATGGGAGCTGCCAACCAGTGTGAATCTTGGCTTTGCCCATTGTTTGGGCACTTGTGCCCAAGGCTCGGTGGAGGTCAGCTCTTACGCTTCCAGATGATGCGTCCACGGTGATGATGCAAAATTCACGTCAGCGAATGTCGATGTCTCATCAAAGACAATTTTCACTCAATTTCTTGCACAAGTTATCAAACCTTCAAATTCTCAAAATCCTTTTGCGTTGGTTCTCTTCGGTGCTTTTCTGTTTGATTGATGGATTGAACCTGCATGACAAAGAAAATACACACGCACACAAGATTCACCACTGGCACCACGGAAGGCAGATCTCTGAATTTCCTCACTGTATTGCCACTGAACTCTGAACCAGAACGGCACTTAAAAATATGATCATGATCCATCAAATGTGTCACACGAAAACTGCTCCCTCAAACTGCAAAAATTGTCCTTAGGAGATTTGCGTTGTGAGGTGTCCCCCTCTTCTGTGTATTTCTCCTTTCAGAAAAATACACAGCCGAAAAAAGCCGCAGAAGGTGTTACTCACAGATCTACAGATTTTTCAGTGAAAAATGGGCCGAATGATGATGATGCCACTATTGGGCACAAACGTGAATTTTCCTCAGGGGTGTCCTTTCCTCCTGGGGTCAATCCACCTTGATTCCCACTGGCATCCTGAGCCATTAGATGGGTGGCGACAGCGGTGTTTATTCCTGGCTTGGGTCTAGCCCCACCCTCGGGACCCCTCTTTGCGAGGTTTTCCAAAAGTGTTTTGGTTATGAGCGGTCCATCAGAGGTCTCCCCTACCTCAGGATTTGTGGGCCATGTCGTTTGACCCCCATTGCCCAGTGAATCGGTTGGGCACAGGGTTGGCTGGATTGGCCTGGCCCCTTGGCAACGGTATGCCTTTCGATGTTGCTTCTGTGGGTTGGTCTTTGGTGGTTATATGTGGCACGTTGGAATCCTGGACTGTAGTTCATTGAGGGCTTTTGGAGGACCTGGACTTGTGGGTTGGACGTAGAATTTTTATTGATGGAGGATTTTTACTCAAAGTGTTGGAAAAATCAAGGGATTTTGATGATTTTTCTGCAGAAGGAAAAATGAGCTGGGAGTTTTAGAACTCATTTTTTTGATTCGGTTTCGATTATGGACATTCGTCAAAGGGATTTCTTTTCATGGAACGGCATCCGCATTCGGGGGGGGACCATGGACTGGAGATGACCCCTCGTCCGTCAATAGGCCCTGGTGTGGGCCGACAAAAAAAATGACCCCAGCCACCTGGGCACTAAAGCCTGTGATACGGTGGCTGTGGGCCAATGTGAAGCCCTGTTCTCTTTGCGTTCAAAAAAAATCGACCCAGTCATTTTCGGTTGGAATGCATGACAATGAAGCGAGCGGGCATACACGCAAAACACACAACCACACACACACACGAACCCGCACACCCCTTGTACACCATTTGCCAACATAACCGTCTTACCCTTGCGCATCACCGCTTGGCTTTCCTTACGCTCACCCTTTTACCTTTTCTGTCCCGAATTGGAAAGGAATGCCTAGCTTTCTCTTTTTCTTTTTCCCACACAAGTCATTTTCTGAGGCACTGTTTGGCCAAAGTCCCTGATTTTTTCAAAAAAAAATTCGAAATCGAACCAAATGTCGTATAAGCTGAAAAACAGCATTTTCGTTGTGGGGAAGCGTGGACTTGTTGGCCGCGGCGGGCGCTGGCAAACGAAACCAGACGAATTAAGATTCTCTGTTCCTATTTTCCCAGGCAAAAGCCCCGGAATTGTAGATTTTGTTCAGGTGACAAAAAACGTGAACTCTTTGACCCAGTATGGCCATCTTGCAGTGCGCGCTCAATATGGATTAAGGAGAAGAATTGGAAGGAAATTCCGAAAATTCAAGAAGACACCAGAAACATAAAGAGTTCTTTGGAGTTGACGTATCATGAAAAGATGCCAAAGACTGCAAGTTGGCCATGTGGCCAAACGTCAGGGAAGGCCGGAAGACTGTAGCACCCAGAAAGGGAGACTTTTTGAAGATTTAGATGATGAAGATTCTGGGCATTATTTGGCAATCTCAAAAGTATTTCAATTGCATCTGCAGCTTCCAAAGGAACAGACCCCAGGCAGTGGGTGTCTGAAAGATATGCAGTAAGAGAAGGAATTGTCAGAGACATTTTCATGAGATTGCGGCTGCCACGACCAGATATTGATGTTTTTGCAGATGACAAGAACACAAGGATGGCAAGATGGTTTGGCAATGGGGTTGAAGTTTCAGAAGCCTTTGCGGCCAGTTGGGGGCAAGGCACTGGACTTCTGTGGATGAACGCCCCTTACAGTGCACTGGAGAAGACCATCAAGAAGGTGATTGAAGACAAGGCGGAGGCCATTTTGGTTCTGCCAGATTGGAGAAGCACTAACTGGTGGAAGATCA
>CAAHFI010285459.1:0-14396 GCA_900893395.1 Euglena gracilis
CCACAACATCCATTTGGCGTTGGTTTGGAGCATCCTTTACGAAAGTGTCCTGACACTTGGCAATGACGCTGGAGGGAGGAGCAGTCGGCCGGTTGGTCGGCGAAACACCCACTCTGATGTGCTGATGGGTCGAGCCGACTTTTAAGCCCCCAATTGTCCCCCCCCCTATTGTCCGATCGGGCCTCCGGGGAGCAGGTCGTGGACAATGGAGGGGGGGGGTACAACAAGGAGCAGTGAAGTCGATCGGCCCTTTGGGCCCCGGCGGATAATTGGCTATGAGGATCCTGGAGGTCGTACCGACCTCGGTCGACCCGACCATTGGTCGGCCCGACCATTGGAGGTTAGGCAGTACGGGGGTACTTTTGACGTTTTTTTGATTTATAAAAACCTATTTCGTCTGGGCCGCACGCCTGTCTTGAAAATTCATTCGACCGATGCACCTGGCTTGAGTTTTGGCCGGTTTTGTCATTTTTCTCAAGAAAACGTACGCCGTCTTGGAAATCGTTTTGCACTAACGGATCCCTGTCTTGGAAATTGTTTTACACCAACGGATCCCTGTCTTGGAAATCGTTTTACACTAACGGTCGCCTGTCTTGGAAATCGTTTTACACTAACGGATCCCTGCCTTGGAAATCGTTTTACACTAACGGATCCCTGTCTTGGAAATTGTTTGCTCTTTGCTGATGGTGATATGTTCTTCTTGTCCTCAGTTGTTCTTAATGGCTAAACGGGCGAACCTTGTGGTGTTGGCCGGACTGAAACCTCCGCCCCCTGAAGAATTTGTTGCTGCGATCCGCAAAATTTCTGAGGGCGGTAAGCAGGAGGCAGATGACCCGGTGAACGGCCCCTTGTTTGCTAAGAAAGAAACCAAGAGACTTTCCGGAGCGCAAGGCGTCAACGATCCGGCATCCTGCATTTTCTGACTTTTGTCGATTTTTGTGAGGATAACGGGTTAAAATATGACTCGTTGGACGAATATTTGCGAGGTTGGGCTCGTCGCACCATTTTCCGGTGTATTTGTTTGACGATGAGGCTGACGTGAAAAGTTGCAAACAACAGCGGGCCACACAGAACTTCTCACTAAAAGAACTTTCTGCAGACTCCTGGCGAAGTTATGTGAACGGCATGATGAGGGCGTACAATGCAACGGTCCCAAAAATTGTCTTGCCTGCCTTCGTGGATCGTCAATTTACGTTGCGGAATGAATTTGCTGCCCCGGTGCTCAAACGTGAAAGAGGGGTGCGTGCCACGGAAGCTGCTCAACGGACGACACCTGGGAACTTCTGTCCCTCCGAACACGTTTTGACCAGGGGTTTTTTTTAGTCGTGGACCCCGGGGGGGTGCCAGGGGGGAGGGGGGGTCCCCCCACCCACACCTCCTAGGGGCCCCCTGGGGGGGCCCCTAGGGGCCCCCCGGGGGACCCACAAAAAATGGCCGAAAAATCGCGAAAAGTGCTAAAAATAGCACTTTTTCGGCGCCTTTGGCGCCGAAAAGTATATCCCAATATCCCAATATATCCTTAAAAAAAACCCCTGGTTTTGACGCAAACAACGTTGGAATTTGCTGATTTTGGATTCAGGACGGGTTTGCGTGCCGAGGTTTTGAGTCGGCTGACCACGCTTGTCATTTTTTCAAGAAAACGTACGCCGTCTTGGAAATCGTTTTACACTAACGGTCGCCTGTCTTGGAAATCGTTTTACACTAACGGATTCAGCCTGAAATCCGTTAGTGTCTGTAGAAATTCAAGACAGGCGTCGGGCCCAGGAAATTGGTTTTAAACAGTGAACTTAACCTGGGGGGGGGGACGGGGGTCCGGGACCCCAAAAGTTACCGCCTGATCTCCATTGTCGGGCCCCGGACGACGGGGTTTTTTTGGCCCGGCCAATGAAATTCCTATGGTACGGTCTTATTGTCCCCCCCCATATTGTCCGATCGGGCCTCCGAGGGCAGGTCGGTGGGACAATAAAGGGGGGGGGTAACGCCTGCTTCCTTCAGACCTCTTTCGGCCCATTTTTGTGCCATGTTTGGGTGCCAAGTTTCAGTCAGTTATGGTGGCCCGGAAAAATGACAGAAAACGGCAGAGCCGGAAGTCTGAAGTGCTGTTTTTTGGGCCGTTCCCCAGAACAGATTTTGGTTTCCGGATATTATGCCCCCCCCCCCCGCGAAAACTAGGGAGTTAAACACTTCGTGCCAAAAAAGCCTCAAACAAGGGTTGGAGCAGCCAAAATTTTTGGGGGGAAATTTTCAAACGGGTTACGGATTGCCATTTCTCAACCGAAAAGTGGGGGGGACTTTCGACCAAGGAAAACGATCCGACGGTTGTAGTGCAAGGCCGTTTTGTTCCAAATCCGGACCTCCAGGCAATCGGCGGGTCGGGGGGGGAGCACCGACCGGGCTGGGTTGCCTGGCACCATCAGGCAGGCGTCTAACCCAGACTTTGACACAGACTTTAACACAGACTCAGTCCCTGGGTAAGGAAATGAAAACCGTGGCCATATCATCATGACCATGGAATTGGGATGGTATGGGAATTGGGAGGGGGCCTAGGACCTAGTCCCCCCCCCTGTGCTGTTCCCATGGGGGGGCATGGTAATTTTCCCTGGTTGATAATTTCCCTCCCCCACTTTTGGCCAGAAATACAAAAATGGTGAATTGTGCAAAATCCCCCCCCTCAAAACTGGTACCCCCATTGTATTTGGTAATCAAAACAGGAATTCTGGTTAGTTGCAATTTTTACTATATTTGGCATTTTCAATGGGGGATGTGGGGGTGGGTCCACAGCATTCCCGCATTTTTTGATTATCACGACTCCCACGGTTTACTGAAAAAGAAACCAGGAAACGGTTTATGGGAGGTATGGGGGGTCGCTGAGCTCTTATCCTTTTATGTGTAAGAGCGAACCTTTCCACTGCGGAAAAGGGGGGTCGTCCCCCCCCGGGTCGGGGCCACCAGGAGAACCGGCAAATTATCACCATGACCCGGGTCCCGAATTTTTTTTCCAGTTGCGAGCGACTGGATCTCAGTTTCCGAATCACCTCCGTTTGACCTGCAACTCCCTGCCAGGCCTGAGTTATTCACTGGGTAGGACTGCCCGCCCCTCTTCCGACTCTGCCACTTCGCTGGGGTCCAAAATATCTCAGAAAACGTACAATTTTTCCAGAAATGTCGGTCTGACGAAATGCACCCCCGGAGGCCCTCTATCACCGCCCCATAATCACCGTTTTGGCTGCCGACACGCCTGGCCCGTGTTCCGGCGCGCTTTTGCAACTCAGAACGGGCATTTTGCAGTGTTTTTTTTGGGCTGTTTCTGGGTCAAAAAAAATCGATTTTTTTCAAATATCTCGACAATGAAGTAAAATAAAAGAATGTCCGGAGAGCAAAAATGAAGCCTTTGGAACGCTGTATCCAACCATGGTTTTCTTTTCCCTCGACTCTTCGTGTAGCCCGAGTTACGGCCATTTTTCGGCCCATTTTGGCCCGTTTTTGGGCCATTTTGGGCTGTTTTTTGGGGGGTCAAAAAACCACGTTGAGACCTAAATTGAGGCCCTTACGAGCCCTTACGATGCTCTATCTAATTGTGTTTTGATTTCCCCGCAACTCCCCGCCTGGCCCAAAATATGGCCAATTTATGGCCCAAAACAGCGCGGCATGGCTGTTTTCGGAATCACGGAGAAACTATGAAGGAAAATGGGGTGGGAACAGGGTTGTAGTGTTTTGGCTGATCTGACACTGGGGCTTTGCTGTAGGCAGTTCGCCGCTGTTGGTGGGGGGTTCTTTCCCGGTATCTGCGTTCTTGTTGTTCCATTTGCTATTGACCCAAATTATTTGATTGAGTTTTTCACTTTTTGCCTGGTGTCGAACCCGCCTTGTCTTGGGTCAAAAAATAAATTTAAAGTTTCTCAAAATTGGTGGGGAATCAAAGTAAATGTCATGAGACCCAAATTGAAGCCTTTAAATTGCTTCGTTTAACAGTATTTTGATTTCCCCGCAACTCCCCGCCTACCCTGAGTTACGGCTACTTTTGGCCAATTTTGGGCCATTTTGTACAGTTTTGGCTTGTTTTGATTTGCCGTTTTTTTGGCCATTTTCAGGTCAAAAAGTCGAAAAATTAGGCCAAAAATTGCCTTTTTGGGCAGAAGTGCATCAAGAATCCAAAAAAATCGTTGTAAAATATTATAACAAAAAAGCGCCGAAGGAAAAAAATAACCTCTGTGTGGTTCCTGGGTGCCTAGCCAGGCTCAGGAGGGGGTCTACCCGTTTAGGGTATGTTAAACCCTGGGCTTAAAATGATACAACTTAATTTGTCATTTTGTAATTCCTTACAACATCATTTATCATATTTTTTTTTCATGAAAAGAAACCAAAAGGCATGCAAAAAAGCAGGAAAATTAGGAAGAAGCTAAATAAAAAAGCCTCGTATCCTTTTTGGCACACATTTGATTTACATTGTACGAGTTGTCAATTACATCGAAGACCATGTTTATAGTTTCTAGGTCTAAAGGAAAACAAACCATTTTCTTCACGTTGGTTTTGGCATCACGAAAACCCCCTCAAATGCAGAGAAAATTGCGGCCCGGGAACCGGCCGGGTGAGGATATTGTGGAAGGAAACCGGAATTCTTCTTTGGACACAAAGCCAGAGAATGTATCAGTCCAGCACCATATGTAAGGATAAAACACTTAATATTTTTTTTCGGTTGTTTTCTCTCGTTTTCTCTCATTATGATTTCCATCACCAATTTGTTCTGAAATTTCAGCAAAGCTTGAAAGACCAAAGAAAATCAGACCAAAAACGAAATACATCAATTTGGGTCTCTCTGTATTTGGTAATCAAAACAGGAATTCTGGTTAGTTGCAATTTTTACTAATATTTGGCATTTTCAATGGGGGGATGTGGGGTGGGTCCACAGCATTCCCGCATTTTTTGATTATCACGACTCCCACAGTTTACTGAAAAAGAAACCAGGAAACGGTTTATGGGAGGTATGGGGGGGGTCGCTGAGCTCTTATCTTTTTATGGGTGAGAGCGAACCTTTCCACTGCGGAAAAGGGGGGTCGTCCCCCCCCGGGTCGGGGCCACCAGGAGAACCGGCAAATTATCACCATGACCCGGGTCCCGAATTTTTTTTCCAGTTGCGAGCGACTGGATCTCAGTTTCCGAATCACCTCCGTTTGACCTGCAACTCCCTGCCAGGCCTGAGTTATTCACTGGGTAGGACTGGCCCGCCCCCCTTCCGACTCTGCCATTTTGCTGGGGTCCAAAATATCTCAGAAAACGTACAATTTTTCCAGAAATGTCGGTCTGACGAAATGCACCCCCGGAGGCCCTCTATCACCGCCCCATAATCACCGTTTTGGCTGCCGACACGCCTGGCCCGTGTTCCGGCGCGCTTTTGCAACTCAGAACGGGCATTTTGCAGTGTTTTTTTGGGCTGTTTCTGGGTCAAAAAAATCGATTTTTTTCAAATATCTCGACAATGAAGTAAAATAAAAGAATGTCCGGAGAGCAAAAATGAAGCCTTTGGAACGCTGTATCCAACCATGGTTTTCTTTTCCCTCGACTCTTCGTGTAGCCCGAGTTACGGCCATTTTTCGGCCCATTTTGGCCCATTTTTGGGCCATTTTGGGCTGTTTTTTGGGGGGTCAAAAAACCACGTTGAGACCTAAATTGAGGCCCTTACGAGCCCTTACGATGCTCTATCTAATTGTGTTTTGATTTCCCCGCAACTCCCCGCCTGGCCCAAAATATGGCCAATTTATGGCCCAAAACAGCGCGGCATGGCTGTTTTCGGAATCACGGAGAAACTATGAAGGAAAATGGGGTGGGAACAGGGTTGTAGTGTTTTGGCTGATCTGACACTGGGGCTTTGCTGTAGGCAGTTCGCCGCTGTTGGTGGGGGTTCTTTCCCGGTATCTGCGTTCTTGTTGTTCCATTTGCTATTGACCCAAATTATTTGATTGAGTTTTTCACTTTTTGCCTGGTGTCGAACCCGCCTTGTCTTGGGTCAAAAAATAAATTTAAAGTTTCTCAAAATTGGTGGGGAATCAAAGTAAATGTCATGAGACCCAAATTGAAGCCTTTAAATTGCTTCGTTTAACAGTATTTTGATTTCCCCGCAACTCCCCGCCTACCCTGAGTTACGGCTACTTTTTGGCCAATTTTGGGCCATTTTGTACAGTTTTGGCTTGTTTTGACTTTGCCGTTTTTTTGGCCATTTTCAGGTCAAAAGGTTCGAAAAATTAGGCCAAAAATTGCCTTTTTGGGCAGAAGTGCATCAAGAATCCAAAAAAATCGTTGTAAAATATTATAACAAAAAAGTGCCGAAGGACAAAAAATAACCTCTGTGTGGTTCCTGGGTGCCTAGCCAGGCTCAGGAGACCCGTTTAGGGTATGTTAAACCCTGGGCTTAAAATGATACAACTTAATTTGTCATTTTGTAATTCCTTACAACATCATTTATCATATTTATTTTTTTCATGAAAAGAAACCAAAAGGCATGCAAAAAAGCAGGAAAATTAGGAAGAAGCTAAATAAAAAAGCCTCGTATCCTTTTTGGCACACATTTGATTTACATTGTACGAGTTGTCAATTACATCGAAGACCATGTTTATAGTTTCTAGGTCTAAAGGAAAACAAACCATTTTCTTCACGTTGGTTTTGGCATCACGAAAACCCCCTCAAATGCAGAGAAAATTGCGGCCCGGGAGGATATTGTGTAAGGAAACCGGAATTCTTCTTTGGACACAAAGCCAGAGAATGTATCAGTCCAGCACCATATGTAAGGATAAAACACTTAATATTTTTTTTCGGTTGTTTTCTCTCGTTTTCTCTCATTATGATTTCCATCACCAATTTGTTCTGAAATTTCAGCAAAGCTTGAAAGACCAAAAAAATCAGACCAAAAACGAAATACATCAATTTGGGTCTCTCTGTATTTGATAATCAAAACAGGAATTCTGGTTAGTTGCAATTTTTACTAATATTTGGCATTTTCAATGGGGGGATGTGGGGGTGGGTCCACAGCATTCCCGCATTTTTTGATTATCACGACTCCCACAGTTTACTGAAAAAGAAACCAGGAAACGGTTTATGGGAGGTGTGGGGGGGGTCGCTGAGCTCTTATCTTTTTATGGGTGAGAGCGAACCTTTCCACTGCGGAAAAGGGGGGTCGTCCCCCCCCGGGTCGGGGCCACCAGGAGAACCGGCAAATTATCACCATGACCCGGGTCCCGAATTTTTTTTCCAGTTGCGAGCGACTGGATCTCAGTTTCCGAATCACCTCCGTTTGACCTGCAACTCCCTGCCAGGCCTGAGTTATTCACTGGGTAGGACTGGCCCGCCCCCCTTCCGACTCTGCCATTTTGCTGGGGTCCAAAATATCTCAGAAAACGTACAATTTTTCCAGAAATGTCGGTCTGACGAAATGCACCCCCGGAGGCCCTCTATCACCGCCCCATAATCACCGTTTTGGCTGCCGACACGCCTGGCCCGTGTTCCGGCGCGCTTTTGCAACTCAGAACGGGCATTTTGCAGTGTTTTTTTGGGCTGTTTCTGGGTCAAAAAAATCGATTTTTTTCAAATATCTCGACAATGAAGTAAAATAAAAGAATGTCCGGAGAGCAAAAATGAAGCCTTTGGAACGCTGTATCCAACCATGGTTTTCTTTTCCCTCGACTCTTCGTGTAGCCCGAGTTACGGCCATTTTTCGGCCCATTTTGGCCCATTTTTGGGCCATTTTGGGCTGTTTTTTGGGGGGTCAAAAAAACCACGTTGAGACCTAAATTGAGGCCCTTACGAGCCCTTACGATGCTCTATCTAATTGTGTTTTGATTTCCCCGCAACTCCCCGCCTGGCCCAAAATATGGCCAATTTATGGCCCAAAACAGCGCGGCATGGCTGTTTTCGGAATCACGGAGAAACTATGAAGGAAAATGGGGTGGGAACAGGGTTGTAGTGTTTTGGCTGATCTGACACTGGGGCTTTGCTGTAGGCAGTTCGCCGCTGTTGGTGGGGGTTCTTTCCCGGTATCTGCGTTCTTGTTGTTCCATTTGCTATTGACCCAAATTATTTGATTGAGTTTTTCACTTTTTGCCTGGTGTCGAACCCGCCTTGTCTTGGGTCAAAAAATAAATTTAAAGTTTCTCAAAATTGGTGGGGAATCAAAGTAAATGTCATGAGACCCAAATTGAAGCCTTTAAATTGCTTCGTTTAACAGTATTTTGATTTCCCCGCAACTCCCCGCCTACCCTGAGTTACGGCTACTTTTTGGCCAATTTTGGGCCATTTTGTACAGTTTTGGCTTGTTTTGACTTTGCCGTTTTTTTGGCCATTTTCAGGTCAAAAGGTTCGAAAAATTAGGCCAAAAATTGCCTTTTTGGGCAGAAGTGCATCAAGAATCCAAAAAAAATCGTTGTAAAATATTATAACAAAAAAGTGCCGAAGGACAAAAAATAACCTCTGTGTGGTTCCTGGGTGCCTAGCCAGGCTCAGGAGGGGGTCTACCCGTTTAGGGTATGTTAAACCCTGGGCTTAAAATGATACAACTTAATTTGTCATTTTGTAATTCCTTACAACATCATTTATCATATTTATTTTTTTCATGAAAAGAAACCAAAAGGCATGCAAAAAAAGCAGGAAAATTAGGAAGAAGCTAAATAAAAAAGCCTCGTATCCTTTTTGGCACACATTTGATTTACATTGTACGAGTTGTCAATTACATCGAAGACCATGTTTATAGTTTCTAGGTCTAAAGGAAAACAAACCATTTTCTTCACGTTGGTTTTGGCATCACGAAAACCCCCTCAAATGCAGAGAAAATTGCGGCCCGGGAGGATATTGTGGAAGGAAACCGGAATTCTTCTTTGGACACAAAGCCAGAGAATGTATCAGTCCAGCACCATATGTAAGGATAAAACACTTAATATTTTTTTTCGGTTGTTTTCTCTCGTTTTCTCTCATTATGATTTCCATCACCAATTTGTTCTGAAATTTCAGCAAAGCTTGAAAGACCAAAAAAATCAGACCAAAAACGAAATACATCAATTTGGGTCTCTCTGTATTTGGTAATCAAAACAGGAATTCTGGTTAGTTGCAATTTTTACTAATATTTGGCATTTTCAATGGGGGGATGTGGGGGTGGGTCCACAGCATTCCCGCATTTTTTGATTATCACGACTCCCACAGTTTACTGAAAAAGAAACCAGGAAACGGTTTATGGGAGGTGTGGGGGGGGTCGCTGAGCTCTTATCTTTTTATGGGTGAGAGCGAACCTTTCCACTGCGGAAAAGGGGGGTCGTCCCCCCCGGGTCGGGGCCACCAGGAGAACCGGCAAATTATCACCATGACCCGGGTCCCGAATTTTTTTTCCAGTTGCGAGCGACTGGATCTCAGTTTCCGAATCACCTCCGTTTGACCTGCAACTCCCTGCCAGGCCTGAGTTATTCACTGGGTAGGACTGGCCCCCCCCCTTCCGACTCTGCCATTTTGCTGGGGTCCAAAATATCTCAGAAAACGTACAATTTTTCCAGAAATGTCGGTCTGACGAAATGCACCCCCGGAGGCCCTCTATCACCGCCCCATAATCACCGTTTTGGCTGCCGACACGCCTGGCCCGTGTTCCGGCGCGCTTTTGCAACTCAGAACGGGCATTTTGCAGTGTTTTTTTTGGGCTGTTTCTGGGTCAAAAAAAATCGATTTTTTTCAAATATCTCGACAATGAAGTAAAATAAAAGAATGTCCGGAGAGCAAAAATGAAGCCTTTGGAACGCTGTATCCAACCATGGTTTTCTTTTCCCTCGACTCTTCGTGTAGCCCGAGTTACGGCCATTTTTCGGCCCATTTTGGCCCATTTTTGGGCCATTTTGGGCTGTTTTTTGGGGGGTCAAAAAACCACGTTGAGACCTAAATTGAGGCCCTTACGAGCCCTTACGATGCTCTATCTAATTGTGTTTTGATTTCCCCGCAACTCCCCGCCTGGCCCAAAATATGGCCAATTTATGGCCCAAAACAGCGCGGCATGGCTGTTTTCGGAATCACGGAGAAACTATGAAGGAAAATGGGGTGGGAACAGGGTTGTAGTGTTTTGGCTGATCTGACACTGGGGCTTTGCTGTAGGCAGTTCGCCGCTGTTGGTGGGGGTTCTTTCCCGGTATCTGCGTTCTTGTTGTTCCATTTGCTATTGACCCAAATTATTTGATTGAGTTTTTCACTTTTTGCCTGGTGTCGAACCCGCCTTGTCTTGGGTCAAAAAATAAATTTAAAGTTTCTCAAAATTGGTGGGGAATCAAAGTAAATGTCATGAGACCCAAATTGAAGCCTTTAAATTGCTTCGTTTAACAGTATTTTGATTTCCCCGCAACTCCCCGCCTACCCTGAGTTACGGCTACTTTTTGGCCAATTTTGGGCCATTTTGTACAGTTTTGGCTTGTTTTGACTTTGCCGTTTTTTTGGCCATTTTCAGGTCAAAAGGTTCGAAAAATTAGGCCAAAAATTGCCTTTTTGGGCAGAAGTGCATCAAGAATCCAAAAAAAATCGTTGTAAAATATTATAACAAAAAAGTGCCGAAGGACAAAAAATAACCTCTGTGTGGTTCCTGGGTGCCTAGCCAGGCTCAGGAGGGGGTCTACCCGTTTAGGGTATGTTAAACCCTGGGCTTAAAATGATACAACTTAATTTGTCATTTTGTAATTCCTTACAACATCATTTATCATATTTATTTTTTTCATGAAAAGAAACCAAAAGGCATGCAAAAAAGCAGGAAAATTAGGAAGAAGCTAAATAAAAAAGCCTCGTATCCTTTTTGGCACACATTTGATTTACATTGTACGAGTTGTCAATTACATCGAAGACCATGTTTATAGTTTCTAGGTCTAAAGGAAAACAAACCATTTTCTTCACGTTGGTTTTGGCATCACGAAAACCCCCTCAAATGCAGAGAAAATTGCGGCCCGGGAGGATATTGTGTAAGGAAACCGGAATTCTTCTTTGGACACAAAGCCAGAGAATGTATCAGTCCAGCACCATATGTAAGGATAAAACACTTAATATTTTTTTTCGGTTGTTTTCTCTCGTTTTCTCTCATTATGATTTCCATCACCAATTTGTTCTGAAATTTCAGCAAAGCTTGAAAGACCAAAAAAATCAGACCAAAAACGAAATACATCAATTTGGGTCTCTCTGTATTTGGTAATCAAAACAGGAATTCTGGTTAGTTGCATTTTTTACTAATATTTGGCATTTTCAATGGGGGGATGTGGGGGTGGGTCCACTGATTATCACGACTCCCACAGTTTACTGAAAAAGAAACCAGGAAACGGTTTATGGGAGGTGTGTGGGGGGGTCGCTGAGCTCTTATCTTTTTATGGGTGAGAGCAAACCTTTCCACTGCGGAAAAGGGGGGTCGTCCCCCCGGGTCGGGGCCACCAGGAGAACCGGCAAATTATCACCATGACCCGGGTCCCGAATTTTTTTTCCAGTTGCGAGCGACTGGATCTCAGTTTCCGAATCACCTCCGTTTGACCTGCAACTCCCTGCCAGGCCTGAGTTATTCACTGGGTAGGACTGGCCCCCCCCTTCCGACTCTGCCATTTGCTGGGGTCCAAAATATCTCAGAAAACGTACAATTTTTCCAGAAATGTCGGTCTGACGAAATGCACCCCCGGAGGCCCTCTATCACCGCCCCATAATCACCGTTTTGGCTGCCGACACGCCTGGCCCGTGTTCCGGCGCGCTTTTGCAACTCAGAACGGGCATTTTGCAGTGTTTTTTTTGGGCTGTTTCTGGGTCAAAAAAAATCGATTTTTTTTTCAAATATCTCGACAATGAAGTAAAATAAAAGAATGTCCGGAGAGCAAAAATGAAGCCTTTGGAACGCTGTATCCAACCATGGTTTTCTTTTCCCTCGACTCTTCGTGTAGCCCGAGTTACGGCCATTTTTCGGCCCATTTTGGCCCATTTTTGGGCCATTTTGGGCTGTTTTTTGGGGGGTCAAAAAACCACGTTGAGACCTAAATTGAGGCCCTTACGAGCCCTTATGATGCTCTATCTAATTGTGTTTTGATTTCCCCGCAACTCCCCGCCTGGCCCAAAATATGGCCAATTATGGCCCAAAACAGCGCGGCATGGCTGTTTTCGGAATCACGGAGAAACTATGAAGGAAAATGGGGTGGGAACAGGGTTGTAGTGTTTTGGCTGATCTGACACTGGGGCTTTGCTGTAGGCAGTTCGCCGCTGTTGGTGGGGGTTCTTTCCCGGTATCTGCGTTCTTGTTGTTCCATTTGCTATTGACCCAAATTATTTGATTGAGTTTTTCACTTTTTGCCTGGTGTCGAACCCGCCTTGTCTTGGGTCAAAAAATAAATTTAAATTTCTCAAAATTGGTGGGGAATCAAAGTAAATGTCATGAGACCCAAATTGAAGCCTTTAAATTGCTTCGTTTAACAGTATTTTGATTTCCCCGCAACTCCCCGCCTACCCTGAGTTACGGCTACTTTTTGGCCAATTTTGGGCCATTTTGTACAGTTTTGGCTTGTTTTGACTTTGCCGTTTTTTTGGCCATTTTCAGGTCAAAAGGTTCGAAAAATTAGGCCAAAAATTGCCTTTTTGGGCAGAAGTGCATCAAGAATCCAAAAAAAATCGTTGTAAAATATTATAACAAAAAAGTGCCGAAGGACAAAAAATAACCTCTGTGTGGTTCCTGGGTGCCTAGCCAGGCTCAGGAGGGGGGTCTACCCGTTTAGGGTATGTTAAACCCTGGGCTTAAAATGATACAACTTAATTTGTCATTTTGTAATTCCTTACAACATCATTTATCATATTTATTTTTTTCATGAAAAGAAACCAAAAGGCATGCAAAAAAAGTAGGAAAATTAGGAAGAAGCTAAATAAAAAAGCCTCGTATCCTTTTTGGCACACATTTGATTTACATTGTACGAGTTGTCAATTACATCGAAGACCATGTTTATAGTTTCTAGGTCTAAAGGAAAACAAACCATTTTCTTCACGTTGGTTTTGGCATCACGAAAACCCCCTAAAATGCAGAGAAAATTGCGGCCCGGGAGGATATTGTGTAAGGAAACCGGAATTCTTCTTTGGACACAAAGCCAGAGAATGTATCAGTCCAGCACCATATGTAAGGATAAAACACTTAATATTTTTTTTCGGTTGTTTTCTCTCGTTTTCTCTCATTATGATTTCCATCACCAATTTGTTCTGAAATTTCAGCAAAGCTTGAAAGACCAAAAAAATCAGACCAAAAACGAAATACATCAATTTGGGTCTCTCTGTATTTGGTAATCAAAACAGGAATTCTGGTTAGTTGCAATTTTTACTAATATTTGGCATTTTCAATGGGGGATGTGGGGGTGGGTCCACAGCATTCCCGCATTTTTTGATTATCACGACTCCCACAGTTTACTGAAAAAGAAACCAGGAAACGGTTTATGGGAGGTGTGTGGGGGGGTCGCTGAGCTCTTATCTTTTTATGGGTGAGAGCGAACCTTTCCACTGCGGAAAAGGGGTCGTCCCCCCCGGGTCGGGGCCACCAGGAGAACCGGCAAATTATCACCATGACCCGGGTCCCGAATTTTTTTCCAGTTGCGAGCGACTGGATCTCAGTTTCCGAATCACCTCCGTTTGACCTGCAACTCCCTGCCAGGCCTGAGTTATTCACTGGGTAGGACTGGCCCCCCCCCTTCCGACTCTGCCATTTTGCTGGGGTCAAAATATCTCAGAAAACGTACAATTTTTCCAGAAATGTCGGTCTGACGAAATGCACCCCGGGCCCCTATCACCGCCCCATAATCACCGTTTTGGCTGCCGACACGCCTGGCCCGTGTTCCGGCGCGCTTTTGCAACTCAGAACGGGCATTTTGCAGTGTTTTTTTTGGGCTGTTTCTGGGTCAAAAAAATCGATTTTTTTTTCAAATATCTCGACAATGAAGTAAAATAAAAGAATGTCCGGAGAGCAAAAAGAGCCTTTGGAACGCTGTATCAACCATGGTTTTCTTTTCCCTCGACTCTTCGTGTAGCCCGAGTTACGGCCTTTTTTCGCCCATTTTGGCCCATTTTTGGGCCATTTGGGCTGTTTTTTGGGGGGTCAAAAAAAACCACGTTGAGACCTAAATTGAGGCCTTACGAGCCCTTACGATGCTCTATCTAATTGTGTTTTGATTTCCCCGCAACTCCCCGCCTTGCCCAAATATGGCCAAATTTATGGCCCAAAACAGCGCGGCATGGCTGTTTTCGGAATCACGGAGAAACTATGAAGGAAAATGGGGTGGGAACAGGGTTGTAGTGTTTTGGCTGATCTGACACTGGGGCTTTGCTGTAGGCAGTTCGCCGCTGTTGGTGGGGGTTCTTTCCGGTATCTGCGTTCTTGTTGTTCCATTTGCTATTGA
>CAAHFI010287376.1:0-11009 GCA_900893395.1 Euglena gracilis
TACCTCCATTACTCATTCCCACCAAATGTCATAACTCTTTGGATACCCTAACCACCGAATGCCCACCGACACTTACCAACCATCGTCAGGAGCTCTTTAGCCGGCCCACGGCCTGAACCAGAAACCATTGTCTGCCTACGACCAATGGCCCTGAGGCCAAATGGTACCCTTCAGGCGTACACATACAGGCCCTCACCTACCTCATCGGATCTGTGGATACTCACCTTCAGGCAAACCGTGACAGTCACGTGAAACCCTACATGACACACACACGCCAAAGGAGGCAGCACAGCACAACACACACGCCCCCCCCCTGCTCTTTTATATTGAAGATGAGCCTCGCTCATTTTCCACTGACCTCTACCCAGTCACCGAACACCTCTTTCTAAACCCCTCAGTATAGCTACGCTGACCTGTGAGCGCACAGGGAGGCATGAGAGGTTCTCCTTGTGGCGAGGGCCAAAAAGAGACGTTTCCCTGGCCCGTGCCACCCGCTATCCTGACCTCGACACCGCACACTTTTTGTTTGCACCCTTCCTGTCCCGAAAGAGGAATCTTTGATTTCTTGTTAAGGGGGGTGACCCAAGTTTCAAGACGGTGGGCTTTGAATTGGTTCAACCCTCTTTTCTCTTCCCATGGGTCGGTGGCACTCGTGTGGGGGGCGGGGTCCTTCTTTCCAATCGGTTTGATTAGGTTGTACAATCATACCCCACACCTTTGGGCAAGTGGAGCCCGAAACCCGTCGGCTTGATCGGGGAGGGGGCTATATTATTTCTCCGAAAATGAAATAATTTGTCTTCTTCAACCTCCCCGCCAGGGGGAGGGGCAAGGCAAGCCCTCCCTTTGCCGGGGGGGCGGTTGCCCAAGGCTTTCCCCTCGGGGGGGGGGGCAAGTCAAGTCCACCTCTCGGGGGGGGGGGGATCTTTTCCCCAAGTCTTTCCCCTCGGGGGGGGGGGACAAGTCAAGCCAACCTCTCGCCGGGGGGGCAATCTTTTCCCCAAGTCTTTTCCCCCTGGGGGAGCAAGTTAAGCCCACCTCTCGTAGGGGGGGGGCCTCTTCTCCCCACGGCCTTCTTCCCCTCGGGGGGGGGGTACTGATTTCCATTTATCACCGAAAGCGTTTTGGGTGATCATTGACCCCCCCCATTCCCTTCACGGTTGGGAATACCGCGCGGGGGGTGATTTTTATCCATTCAAAAAATAATTTTGAGTGGTGTTGGACCCCCATATCCTTTCACGGTGTGGTGAGAACCGTGGGGGTGGGCGGGCCCGGTGTGGTTGGAATAGAATACATTGCCTAATAGGTTCCTCCACACCGTTCCGCCACTTATGCACGATTTCGAATGATGTTATCGTATTGTGTTGCACTATTTCAAACGTTTTTTTCATTCCCATCCCAAGGAAAGCGAGAAGGAGGGGGTGAAACCCCGACTTTTCGTCGCAAGGGGGGGATTGACCACCGTGAGGTCGACCGCCGGCGGCGGCGGAGTTTTTCCTTTTAGAAGGCCTTTCAAGGGCGGTTTAGCTCAAATTTAAGGCTTTCAAAAACATTTCAATTAAAGTTTCCTCTCCTAAGGCACCCATGGGTTGTTGTGCAAGGAGAGAGATGGAGTGATGCTAGGTTTTCAAATGGTATTTGGTTTATTTAGCCTATTTGAAGCTTTTTATGCATTTTTCCTTTGATTTTAAGGGAACATGTTATATTTGGTGAGAGCGCTTGCAAGCGCTTGGAAGATATTTTTTCTGAGTTGCGCCTGAGTTCCTTGGAGTGTTTGCAAGGATTTGCAAGACTCAAAAAAGATGGAATTCAGCATAATTTATCAAAGCCAAGGAGGGAAACCTTAATTTTGACTTGGTTTGGTTGATTTTGATGCAATGGGCAAGAATTTGTTTTGAGAGCGCTTAGTAATCAGCGCACTCAAGCCGAAATTTAACTGCCCATCAAGGGCATCAAAATCATGTTTCTCTCACAGGGTTTTCCTCATTTTCCTTTGTCCATTGTCAATTGTTGCAACCACAAAGAATTATCATTGTGAATTTAAGTGTTGGAATTACAATTGCAAATGAAAGTTCAAAATTGAGAACAATCAATCAGGCCAAAAGAAGGGAGGTTTTACTTCCCCTTACCACCTCATCTGTGGGAAAAGGGCAGGGGGTGGGGCTCCCAAATTCAGGCAACCACAGGCAAAATTTCACCCCAAAACCCCCTTTTTTGGCCCTGAAACTGTGAGAAATGACACCAGGGGGGGGTGTGTGTTGACTCTCACTGGTTCAGCTGAGTAGGGAGGGTTTGAAGCCCCAAAGGCACCCCCCTTGGAGATCCCAGTGACACCCCCCTTAGGGGTTCCGGGAGGGTCCACTGGGAGGTTCCTCCTTGGAAATGATGGCCCAGTTTCGGCCACGGGGCCGGATTGGGGAGAAAAATCTGCCGACACAATTCGGCTCGAGGAGCCAAAAAAAAAACGATCGTACGCCGGAAACTGGCCCGGGGCGGGGGTTTCCGCTTCACCCAAGCACTCCAGTGGAACATGGCAGCATTGGTGTGAAACACTAATATCCTGGCGGGGTCGCCTTTCGGGCCCCCTGGATGGAAAAAACCCTTAACGTCTAATGGAATCAATTGCATGTACCAAGGAGATTGTGTTAGAAAAAAACTTTGGAAGTGTCCCGCAGGAAACCCCACAGTGCCAATGGTCTTGTGGTGGAAGAAATTCAAAAAAATGTGGCAGTGGAAAAATTTTGTGCGCTTCAGGCCCATTACCAGCGGTTGGGGTTCGGTGTAAAGGTAAGAATGACAATGATAAAATGGAGCACGGCGTCCCCCCACCTGGAAAGTACGGGTCCGAATGTTTTCCCCCGGAAGCACGACCCGGGGAATTTACCAATTGGGCGAAGCAAAAGACGGTGGTGAGCCCCCCACCCCCCCCACACAAAAGCAAGCAAGAGTTCCCCGGGGACGTCGTGCTGTGCAAAAGCACAAGTCCCTGCTTGCCTGTGAGGGCGTGTCGACCGCGCGCACAGAACTACGCGAAATTGAATTTCGCCGACGAGTGATACAACAGGGAAGAATCTTGAAAACAAGGTTAAGTTCAAGGAAACTGAGCAATTGTAAGCCTCAGCTGCGTCCCTGTTCTCAAAAATACAAGTGTCTTTCATTTTCATTTTTTCACAGGCACAGGTTCAGCGGGCTTAAATCCCCGAAGTGCCCAGTTGTGTTCCCTATTCGCTCAAAAACAACCCCCTTTTTTATACTTTCCTTTCTCCCAGGACAACAAGGATCCAAAGACCCCAAAACCAGCAGCTGTGTTCCCCTCCCGTAAATTCAATTTTTCACTTTTCCTGTTCAACAGACCAGAAGTTTCAAGTCTGCAGAACCAGGAACCCAGGAGACAAGAACAGGAATTCAAGAATTGCAAATTGAGAATTGCAACTGAGAATTGCAAATTGAGAATTTCTCTGAGAAATTGAAATGGAACAATTGATGCAAGAAATTCAGAATCTGAGGAGAGAGATGGCAGAAGTGAAGGAGAGGGTGGGGGGCCCAGCAACAGGAGCCCCCCCTGCCAATGCAGCTGCAGTGGAGGATGTCAGCATGGAAGAGGAGGAGTTTGAAGGAGAGCCTGCTGGCCATGCTGGCCAGTGGGCTGATGTGCTGCCCGCTGCTGTACATAATCCCTCCCACCGCGATGCAATTTTATTTTCCAGCAGGTTGGCCTCCCCTCCCCTTTGGATTTATTAAAGAAATCTGGGGATGAACTAACACACTACACGGGAGTCCCCAAGCCCCCCCCCCACGTAGAAACAGACTGGACCAGAACCTCCACCAGGCACAGAAAAAAGCAGAAAATTGCATGCACCTACTGGTGCATACAATTGAAACAGATGATCTGGAACATCTCAACCAAGCCAGTGCTTGGTTGAGAAGCTTGTGGCAGGACCTGCAAGAAACCAGAAGGCATTTGCTGGTGGGGAAAGATCACAGCACACTGGAGCCAAGACCAGACCTCACAACCACAAGATTGTTGTCAAAGGAGGAAGAACAGAAAATCAGACAACGACAGTCAAATCACAGGGGAAGAGGCAGATCACAGCACAGGGCAGCAACCCAGAACACCAGACCAGGAGCAGATCAAATTACAGGGGGAAAAGGAAAAGGAAAAGGAAAAGGGGGAAAGGAAAGAACAACTCTCAGGAGTGAAGGGGCCCTGGTGCAGGCCAGCCCACACCTGCACCAGGGGGAATTGTGCAAACAGATGCAGAACAGTGGGTCACAGTTACCAGAAAACTTCGACATTCCAAAACTGCTGCAGGAAAACAACAGCAAACTGCCACCATGCACATGGCAGGGACCCAGGGAAAGAATTCAAGAGTGGCAAAAACTGGGGACAGACAGTGTTTTGCAACAAGCCATCACCAAGGGCGTAAAAGCACCGATGACAGGAATCCCACCACTCAGAAAACACACAAAAACAGCAGCAGCCACAGAACCAGTTCTGGAAACGATAAACGAATACCTGGAAACAGCAGCAATCAGAAAACTGACCACAGAGGAAATGCAAAACACCAGACAATGGACCCCCACACTCACAAGGGAAAAGAAAGACACAGGAAAAATCAGGCTGATAACAGATCTGAGGGATTTGAACAGTTGCCATCAAGTACCCAAACACAAAACAGAAACATGGAAAAGCATGATCTCAACACTCCAACAACAGGATCCAGAAACCAAAACTCCAGTTCAGTGGGGCATGACATTGGACATCAAAAACTTCTTCCACCACCTTCAGATACACCCAAAACTACAGAGATGGATGAGGTTTCAAGTGGGGAACCGGGGTTTTCAGATTCAAGCACTGCCCTTTGGATGGGCCCTCAGCCCATGGTGGGCACAGAAACTGACCAAACCAATTCGTGCTTGGCTGAACGAACAACAAATTCCCCACTGTTGGTATGTGGACGACATCCTGATCCTGGGGGCAACAGCACAGTTGACAGCAGACAGAACAGCAACACTCATCAAACAGTTGACAGCATGTGGAGTGAGACTGAACAGCAAGAAATCGATGACACAACCACAGCAACAGGTGACCTATTTGGGCCACATTATCGACCTGTTACACAGCAAAATCAGACCACTGCCTGGGAAAGTGGCACTGACATTGAAAGGGATCAAACACCAGCAGAAAGGCAACACATTTCAACCCAGAGCACTGGCCAGCCTGGCAGGCAATCTCCTGGACACATGTCACAGCAACACAGCCTTGCAGGGGATACCAGCCCAAATCATGAAGCAGGCTGCCAAAGGGGTGTCCACGAACTACAAAACCCTGGGTTTTTGGAACAAATTCAAGTGCTGGACAATGTCAACACAGAAAACACAGGACATCATCCAACTGCTACAACAGGCAGAAATGCCCTGAGGAACCCCATCCCACCAACATTCAGGCCACAGAACAATTTGCAGTACACCATCACCTCGGATGCCAGCAACAAAGGATGGGGATAAAAAAATGAATATAATATAATACCAAATGAATGGGTGTTTTGAAGGGCGTGGGTCTTGCAATGTTCTTCTCCGCGCACCTCACCCAACAGACCAACCCTCTCCAACCTGCATTTCAAAACAGGGAAGCCTGGCCGCCTCATTTCCCCCGTTCGGATCTGTGCCGCGCAACCTGCTGCATGCCTCTCACCTCACACTCCGCCATCACACACCGGGGAACGGATGCAGTTTACCTCCTCCTGTACCACCGCTTTTTCGTGTTGCCCGTATGTTGCGTCCAATTTGCTCAAAGCCGAACAGGACAACTCGGAAAGATCGCACAACTCAGGACTGCCCAGCCGCTTATGTTTCTCTGCCACTCAAGCCCCAAGGCGATGTAAATATGTTTGTGAGAGAACGCCCAGTGTTTCCAATTGAGAGAGATTTTGCAGGTGACTTCTGGAGAGAGTGCAGGCATCCTGGGACAACAAAAACAAAGAAGAGAAACAAAGGGGAACAAATCCTGAGGCATGCTTATGTTTCTGTTTAAACTTTTTTTGGGATTCCCCAGGGACACCTCGGGCTCCGCACTTCGCCCTCGGGATGCCGACACACGGTGTGCGGCACACCTGGCACACTGTGCCGCACACCGTGCGTCTTTCAGTGCCAAATTCAAAAAATTTTCGAATTTTTTTTAATTTTTTAATTTTTTTTTTAAATTTGAATTTGCATCTGGCTCAATTTTGCTGCAGCCCCAGCTGTTCCCCAATGTTTTCGGGGCCCCAAAATTTTGGCTGACTGAAGCCTGCACGCAGTTTGAGAGAGAGCAAAACTGCAAGTGGAATGAAGTTTTGGAATATCGGTTGGAGATCCTCATCCAGTACCTTGGAGGGCAATTGCACGCTATTATTTTCAACTTTGGAACCCGGCCCCAGGTTTGTCGTTTTGTGTTCATCTGACGGTACCTTACTTTTCTCGAGGGCTCGCGGGAAACAGTGAAGAAATCGCTGCCATCCGCTTCATCGGACTCCAACGACAGAGGAAGGGGGAGGAAGGGACCAAGAGGGCGAAGCACAAGAAGATGGTGAGGTCCTGCTTTCCTTGCCGGCTGTTCTGTTCTGGTGTGTTTGTGCGTGCGCGGGGGTGCTTCTTACCAGACGACAGGTAAGTGGCGCGCCATCAAGGCGTGTCGTACAGCCGAGGGCGAAGTTGTGAGGCCAGGGCTGATTGCAATGTTGGCGATGATGAGGCCTTCCGACACCTTGGCGAAGCTGAACCGTCGTGGCCCCCCCCCCCTCCTCTCCCATGTTTGCTTGGTGGCCCCCCCCCCTCGATGGGGATGGTTGTCTCTCTTTGTGTTTCTGGGTGGGTGGTTGGGGTTGCTTGGTGGGGGTCCCCCTTCTGGTTGGGATGTTTTTCTTTTTCTGCTGATTTTTTGGGTGGGGGGTTGGGCTCACCATCTTCTTGTGCTTCGCCCTCTTGGTCCCTTCCTCCCCCTTCCTCTGTCGTGGGAGTCCGAGACCATTCGGGCTCCGCACTTCGAGATGGTGAGGTACTGTGCACCCCCTTTGGGCCATAATATTTTGAATTTTTGAAACGACACCGAGTCGTAAATAATGAGCTTGGAAGGCCCCAAAATTTTTCCACTGACCCAATTGCTGGACTTCTTCCACTTGCAAACCAGCATTTTTCCACCATAAAACCCCAGCTCCTCTGGTGCTGTGGGGTTTCCAGTGGTGGTGTCCACCCCCCCCTCTTGCAGAATTTCTCTGGTAAGGGAATTCACTCTTTCTGCTGTCAAAGGTCTTTTTCCATCCAAAGACCATAACAAATTATTTTTGTGCCCAATCATGTGGGCTGTCCTTTCCACATACTCTTTCAATAAATGCCAGGGGCTTATGAGGGGGTGTGTGGCAAATCAAAACTTCCTCCCATCTGGGGAATTGCCACCCTTTCCTTTGCAATAAAATGAAAATTTTTTCTCCCACGAAACTGATTTTCCGCTGTGTCCTGGCTAAATCAACCCCCCTGTGGAGGGCCAACAGCCTCCAACAGATGATGAGTCTGTTTCTGAGCTCTTTCACAGATAGGTCTGAGAGGGTTTGGATTTCCTGATGATGTTTTCTAAGAAATCAGTGGGGTCCCAAAAATGGGCATACTTGCAGACATTGGAATTCCATTTCCTTTTCAATGGAGACAAAAGAGGGGAAAACCTCAATGACCCAAACCCTGGGAGTAATAAAACTGCTGCATATGCATTTCGTGCAGTGTTGAGGCTGTGGGCAGCGAGATCAAGGATGGCCTCGGCCATCTTGTGGACTGTGCAGTCCTGCAGGGGCACCCCTTTGTGCAACAATTGGCCCACCAATGTCCTGAATGCCGAGTCATATCTCTTGACATTTCCCAGATTTTTTATGTAAGTGTCGATACTGGACATCGAAACTTCCTGGGATTGTAATATTTGCCTGACACAATCAAGCAGGCCAAATTCCACTTTGGGGGGGCATCTCCTCCCCCCAGCAGTTGGTGAACAGACCCCATTGGGGGGGTACCAACAAAACTTTGCTGCCTGGCTGCCTGATTGACATTAATTGGCGCCACCATGATGTCGAAGCCCAGTGGGGTACGATCAACAGACAAGTCAGGTCTGGGTTTAACATTAATCTCTGAACCCACTGGGGAATGATGCTCCAGGGAGGGTTGGCATAAACTGGGGGGAGACCCCTCAAATCTGCCTTCAAGGCATCCACCAGCAAAGCCCCTTGGTGGGGTATCGACAAACAAACTTGGGGAATTTTTTGTTGCTGGGTGTGCAAAACATGTCCACCTCTGGGGTGATGTCTTTTCTGAAAAATGAAGAATTTGGTGAAAGATGTTTAGGTTTAGGGTATAATCCCCTGGGTCCTTTTGCTCCCTGGTCAGGGAGTCTGCCAATTGCTCTTTGTGGGAACCCAAACCACCTGCAAATTGATTTGCTTTTCCTGACAATGATACAGCAGGGGTTTTAAGATGGAATTTAGGTAGGGCTTTCTGCCTCCCCATTTTGTTAAATAACTTACAGCCACCTGGCTGTCCACATGAAGCATTATTGTTTGTTTTGGTTTGGCCAGACTTTTTACTGTCTCCACTGCTGACATCAACTCTTTTTGGTTGATGTGAAGGATGTGCAGGTCCCTCCAAAAATCCTGCACTTTTTGGCCTGAGTTTTTGTCCAGCCCCCCCCACTGCCAGGTGCTGCTGTCTGAGAACAGTTCCTGAGAGGCCTGGGATTGAAAAGCTCTGCCCACACCTGGCTGCAAAAACGCTTTTAACTCCACAATTTGATCCTTGACCCCCTGGGGAATGGTTAGGGTGTGGTCCCAACCCCACTTTGTGTGCAAATCCACCATTTTGCAAAGTTGATCTGTCAGAATTCTGAGAAATGGCATTGAGACTAAATAGCTTCTGACCTGCCCCACAATAGAACTGAGTTTTCTGCAGCTCATTTTTTGTGCTCTGAGCACTTTGCCTAGCTCCTTTCTTAAGGATTTTAGTTTTTCCTGTGGAATTTCCAGCTGGCCTTTTTTCAAATTGACCCACTGGCCCAAATGCTTTATCTCCTGTGTGGGTTCCAGACAGGATTTGGGGAGGTTTAATCTGAAACCTGCCAGTAAAAGGTCCTGTTTTATTTCTGCCAAATGCTGGGCTGCTGTCTTTTTGCTGGGGGCTAACAGCAAAATGTCGTCTAGGTAGATGAAAACTACCTTTCCCTCCTTTCTCCATTTCCGTTCCCAGACTCTCATGAGAGTCATAAATTTTTGTGGCAGGCTGCTGATGCCGAAGCATGCAGCTTGAAACTGCCAGGTTTCTCCCCCCACCTGCATGCAAACATATTTTTCTAAGCTGCTGTGCAGCTGCAGATGGAAATAAGCATCTTTCAGATCGATTTTGCCACAAAACCAACTTTTCTTAAATATGGGAAGATGCTTCCCATGTGCTCCAGTCTGAACTTCTGGGGGTGAAGTAGATTTAACTGTCGACAATCCGAAATTAGTCTCTCCTTTGTCTTTTCCCCTCTTTTTTGGAAATGATGAAGTAAGGGACAAAATGTTTTGCCTCCTCTGGGGGATTTGCCTGGTTGCCCCTGCACATTCGTATTCTCTCAGAATTTTCTGGGCAGTCATTATTTCTTGGTGGGTTTTGAAGGGAACTTTTAAGGAGAGGGGAAGATCTGCCATAACCCCTCCCCTTATCAGGTTTAATACCTCTCTGCTGGCTCCTGCCTTGACCCAATGGGGAATGCTGGCCTGCAGGGCTTTGTAAGGGGGTACCCCTGGGTGTAATGTGTCTGGGGATTCCACAGGCCCCATCACTGGGGTCCTTCCCCTGGTTGCCCCATCACTGGGGTCACCCCTGGCTGCCCCATCACTGGGGCTGCAGCTGGCCCTGCCATAGGGCTTTCCAAAGACAGGCTTTCCCCCTGTTTGTAAATGATGGGGAAGGTCTGTGTCTGCAGTGGGGAGGTACATATAAAGCTGGGCTGATTATCTTCTGGGGGGGCCTGTCTGAGCCAATCTTGGGCCTCCCCCCCAAGGGCTGATGTGGTGTGGATGGTCTTGGTTGTGTTGGCCACCAGTTGTCTTCAGGGCCATTTGGCCTCCATTGGCACTCAGGCCTGCTTGGCCTCCATTGGCCTTCTCTCCAGGACTTCTCTGGTCTCTTCTCTGGCCCTCTTGATTCCCCATATAGGCCACCATGGCCTGTTTTTGGCATTGGCTTGCTCCTGGGGGGTTTGTGTCTGAAAATGCTGGGGGGAAAGTTGGACATACCTTTCCCCAATGGGATCTGTCCAGGCTGGGATACTGGCTGCCATAGCCTTGCCCTGGGCCCACTGTCCCCTTGAATGATGGCTGCCATAGCCTTGATTCTGGACCCAGGTCCTTTTGGATGATGGCTGCCATAGCCTTGATTCTGGACCCCAGGTCCTTTTGGATGATGGCTGCCATAGCCTTGATGTTGACTTATGTCCTTGAATTTCTGATATTTGTTGAAAGGCTGCCATAGCCCTTGCCTTGTCCCCTGAAAGGGGGGGACATAGAAAAAGGGGGGAGTTTGTTGGACCTGTGATGGTATTTCCTTTCTGTCTTCTTGTCTTTCTGACCACAGTTGTCCATGGTCCATGCCATCCTCATGTTGAGTGGGGGATTTTGAAATCTCTGATGTGGTGGGGGTGGGGGGTTGCGATGGCCACGGACTGGTGTTCTGCTGCTGCTCCGTCATCGTCTCCAGCTCTGCAGCGCCTGCGGCTCCTCTCCTCTTCTCCATCTCAGATTCTTTCCTTGAAATTCCTTGCACTGCCGCTTGTTCCATGTTGGTTGCTCTGGCGCCTGCTGGACTCCATCTTTTCCAGCTTCTGCAGCCTTCGCCGGGGTTCTTTCGTGCTTCGCTGGGCCGCTGGACACCAGGTATGTTGCATCTTTCATGGAAGTCAAAATTTCTTCCTCCGCTCTTTATATGTTTCTGAAATTGCTCTTCCTCCGCTGTATTGA